>JAXQQM020067074.1:0-69779 GCA_034641835.2 Pinus albicaulis
GATTTATATTGTTGTGATGCACTGGCAAGTCTCCGGAGGAAAAAAAAAAGCTCCCACTATAATATTGAAATTAATGCATGTTGTGAAAGAAATGAGAAGACAGAAGCCAAAGAGTCATGACTGTTCACTCCAAATTCTTTGTGAAATACAAACAGTCATGTGAGGAACTCTATAAATAATATCAACTAGATATGCATAAAGAGGTTAGAGAGAGCAAATATAGAGAATGCAGAATATAGAAGAGTGAGGCAGAGAAGATTAAGAAAATAAAAGCAGAAAGAGATGCTACAGAACAGAGCTGATACCTGAGGAAAATCAGCAAACACTCAGTTTGATAAATTGAGGAAGTTGGAGCTTCCCTATCAAGTTGTAGCTTGATAGCTGTCAGTTGTAGTTGACTGAGGTTGGAGCCTCCTGTAGGTTGGTGCCTGCAGAAAATTGAAGGGAGTTGGTGCTTCCTTGCAAGTTGTAGCTTGCAGAATTGAGGTTGGAGCCTCCTGTAGGTTGGTTCCTGCAGAAAAACGGTGGTGAGAGGGAGTTCATGGAGCTTGCCTTTGCATCACAACAATAATAAGATGTGGTTTTCTCCCTTTATGGGTTTCCACTTATATCTGGTGTCTCTGTGCATGATGTTTATGTGTTGATTTGATTTATATCATCTGCTTAATACCTGCTACTCTCATATTAAGTCTACTGTTATATTGTATTAATACTTGCTGCTCACATTCTAAGATTACTCACATATTAAGTTGGACATGAAATGAAGGTGTAAATAAGGTTTAATGAAAAGTTTTAAAAGTTCATGAATGTGTTAAACTTATTCACCCCCCCCCCCCCCTCTCAGTTTAGCTAAGGGTTCAACATCAAGGTTGTGCTCCATCTCTTCCAAGAACTATGTTGCATCATCCTATGGGGGTGCTATGGGTTGTGCCTCTCTCCTGTCAAAATGACAAAGCGCTGCTGGTCGTGTCAGACCGACATTTGCATTTAAAATTTTTTTCAGTATTAGACGATAAAAAATCAAATAAAAATTAGATCAAAAATTCAAAATGGTTCACCAACCTGTCTCATCCCACTTTTCCCCTGGTGGCAAGGATATTTCAGAATCACCTCTATAGTCCATCCCTACATAAGGAAAATCTTTAATCGTGAATATCTGGTTCCTGAGCCACGAAAAATAAGACAGGAGTGAACCGAACCACTAAACCACCCTCGCCACCATGGCGAGCCATCAATGCTACCCAACACACCATCTGAGGTTACTGAGGACTTCTACGATCCACTGGAGTCAGTTGGGGCACAAGGAGTGGGATCCTCTCTAGAGAAAATAATATAAGAATGGCACCATATCTGAATTTTTTCAACTTCCCATTTTTACCTCTATTCAGTTGGCCCTTTATATTTTCCTACACTCCTTCACTCCATTTGAATATTGACACTCCGAAACACTCAACTGCAGTTTGCATTTGTGCTTTGGTAGCCACATGAGAAGCTACACTCCCGCATAACCTGGTAACTATTAATGCTATGATTTTGAGTTCCAATCGCAAAATGGTTTTGATGTCTATGCGACTATCCTTTAGCTTTGAATTATTGCTAAAATACTGAGCCTTGTAGCTAGCAATGGGAAGACCTCCTTGTCCAGTCCCAAATAAGGAAATGTTTCTCCTTCTCTGAGGTAATACAGTGAGGAAGTATATGTCTTCCGACTCAATATCAAGTTGGTCGTCCCCAATTATGAAACATTGATCTTGCACGTCCCATGCATTCACAAGCCAAGTCAGCAACTCAACTTATGCCTTCATGCCATGAATTTCCCAGAACTTGTATAAACCACAATTTTTTAATACACACATGGTTTTTGGATCATCCATGGCTTCATTTTCCATGAGCTCATGTTCTCTTTCTCGCCATTCCAACATGATTAAATACCTACAAATCAACAAATTAAACATTATAAATCAATTGGAGGAAACTTGAACCATTTTTTATGGATAAATTTCATTTTTTCAAAAGCTCGCGGTGCCTACACAGGTTTTGTGTGTACACAATGCATTTGTCCGCATGCATCCCTCACAGAACCCGTGGTGATCCGACCATTTTTCTTTTAAAAAATCGTCGAGGTGCGTGGTTTTCGCATAGAGAAACCATGCACCCCCGAGGGCAAATTTTGAAACATAATTTCCTCCTTAAAAATGCCATGAAAGCTTGAAATAATAAATTAAATGGATGGAAACAAAGACAATGATGATGTGGGTTACCTGGTTCTGACGGTTCTCGAAATGATCGGTTAGTTCTTCTGATATCAGCTCCAGAATTTTTTGCCCAAAAGCTCCTTCTGCACTGTTCTAAAAAACAAAAGGTGAAAATGACTTATATTAACTCTTTTTTATATTTTTAAATGAATAAAATATTATTATTTTATTTATTTTTACTTTTAAAAATTCAAATTTAAATATTTGTACTTTTTGAGAACAGATATTTGTAATCGTTTGAGTTTTTGTGTAGGATACAGGATTTTGGTGAAAAGAATTACTTTGACATTGAGTATCCTTTTATCACTTTTTCGGGCTCTATAAAAATATGAAAAAGTGAAACCTTGAAGTCCTTTTTTAAGCCCTTTTCAGACTTTTGAAACATGAAAAGATCATCGAGTACTTGACTATTCGAACTCGTTAAAGTAAATGAACAATTGTCCATTCAATATAAGTCTACCCCTTTTCCGGACTGAATTGGACTAATTAAGAAAAAGGTATACGTTGACTGATTATGGTCAATAAAGTTCTCTCCTGTATTATTTTATCATTTTTGGGCTTGAGGGACTAAATTTACGAAAAATAAAAACCATGGAGTTTACTTATGTTTTTCTTCTGACTCCATAAAACTGAAAAACGCTAATTTATTCCTATACTGGACTCATTAAAATTAAATAGTATAGGACTTGTCGATCACAACATAACTGAACCACTCCTTCTTAGGGTTCGATTTTAATCCTAATATGGACTCATCCGAAGGATGAGCTTACACAAAGAAGTAAATGTTATCCTCCTCAAGCTTGACAAAAATAAAGAGGTACTTGCCAGTAATGGTGGGGGGAAAAGAGTGAAAAAGAATCCAGTTGTCGTCCCTATTTTAGAAAGCATCATGTCGCTCTTGAACACGAAACTTTGTCACACTTGTACTTGGGTTGGTAAATCCTTTGTCTAACAGTTAATAAAACCACATTGAAAGTCTTCAGCTGGTTTCTGGGTATTAGCTTTAGGTCAAACGCTGCCAAACCATCTACAGTGTCGTTATGTACTGTTCAAGAGAAAGTTCAATAAACCATTCATTGCAAACATTTGTCTCCATTTGTGTTGACCATCCCTAAGTCAGTCCTTGCAAAACATTTCTTCAAAACTTGATCTAATGGTTTCGTGTCATAGGATTTCCTACAACGGATCACTTTCTATCGACATCAGCTCATTATATATAAAGTTGATATAGAATCCTATTAGTACCTTGAGATCTACATGCCCTAATGGCAGGTTTCTCGCCTTCGACGATATGTTTTCATCACTGACCTTCGATCGAACGATTCTATGAGTGTTCGACTGCAAATTATTCATTCACACTTCATATATTGTACTGGAGTACTTTGAGAGCCACTGTCATTATTGGTCGTTTCTCTCACACTTATTAACGTTTCTCATCATCGAACGGTAATCAAGTGGTTTCTACCATGTTCAACTTGGACACAATCAATCACATGGATAGATTCGTACTAGTTTGAGAAGCGAAAATAAAAAACCAGGATCTAGTTTCCACCATCTAGGCTGCGAGGAGTTTTATTATTCATGAAATAGTAGATTACTTATGGCAGATGGTTGTGCCCATACTGTGTCTACTTTTGATGTAATAATGAAACAATATATGTACTAGAACATTTAGTTAGTTTTGATCTGAGTATGGGAATGCCTACCTCAGCAATGATATATATTTGGATTTTAATGTTTTTACAGGTTTTCGACCGACATCTCCAATCCAATCCTCAGGATGATAAAGCACCACTCTTTAGAAAAACTCTCAGACTTCGCACTTTAGGGGGGAATCTGTTACACGTCATTTTGTCACCATGAAATTTGACTGTTCATATGGGTCTATTACCATCCATATCATGTTCCCTTAGAGGTAAAAAACATTGATGTTCCTGAATCAAGTCTTGGAAATTGGAGAAAAGCTTTGTAAAATCCTTAAAATTCTGCCTGCGCAGTTTTACTATAATTTCCCTGTGCATGCGTTGATGATCCTTCCATTAGTTGCGGTGACTACCACATTTTTTTCCACTAAAACCTGTGCACCCCCGTGAAAAGAAAGTAAAAATAAAAAGTAACTTCTAGGAGGCTAGTTGGTCGAATATTCTCCCAACCGGAAGCCTCTAGAGTCGCGTCAGTTTGAGCTTTATCCCTCCACTCATGGATTGTAGGTTTT
Source organism: Pinus albicaulis (assembly GCA_034641835.2). NCBI lineage: Eukaryota > Viridiplantae > Streptophyta > Pinopsida > Pinales > Pinaceae > Pinus > Pinus albicaulis. Next base: position 4,471 of record JAXQQM020067074.1, read on the forward strand.
AACCCTGTAAAGAAATTATCTACAAAAGAATCTTAAGAACATAAAATAAACAATAGCGAGATAATAAAACATAAAACATATATACACAGAGATTTTCCCATGGATCCCAAATCGGGACTACCAGCTTAATTTTTAATTATATTCATTTTAGTGTTACAACACATATATACATGTTGAAGCATTCATAAACCCCAATCCATTAACCCTGGATTAGAACATAACTGTAGTTCCCTTAACCGGATCTAAAAAATACCAGGGGCAAAAATCCATCATGCCCCAAAACCATGTGCAAACCCATGCACAAAACCATAGGCAGGTCCGCCCACCGAAAAATAGGGTCCAAAAAAAATTTCGTAGGGCATTGCCCTGTACCCCGAACAGGGGGGCTGTCGCCCCCCTGTGACCCTCCCCCCCCCCGCATGTGCGACTAATCATGGAAATAATATAACACATACACAACATTCTCCCACTTGTTGTTTTCTTTCCGTAGGGGGCCACAGGAGAGCTTAGTCATTAGTCCAACTCTGCAACACCCATTGTTTCTCTACACCAAGAGAACTTCCAGCGTGAAACTAATCATGGAAAGAATATAACACATATCCAACATGGAGCTTATCCCTTGGTCCACGGAACTCAAATTCCTTCAATGGAGGAATCCATCCCTCTCTTTATGGAAGTGAAACTACCTCAATCTCCCTATAAATTGAGCTCAAGTTTCAGGTTGAAGGGTAGATACTAATGTGAATCGAGACTGATTTGCATAGTCTCTAAGCTGGAGAGAGTTCATAGATCGCATACTTTTTATAATAGTGAGTTGTTGTTGACACACTGAAGATCACACCTTTGTGCCTATAACTTCATGTTGTTTATTCTAAAGAGGAACACTTATTAAACTGAAGGAGAATGATTTCTCGAACCCTGGGAGAAATCTGTACAACATTAAGGCATCTAGTTATAAGATTTCTCTTTCTAATTTATGATAATACATATGGATCTATTTTTCTCATTGTCTTGTTTCTATATTTATGGGAATAATGTCAATACTTAGACTCCTTGATCACTAAGTTGGATTAGTACTTTTTTATTATTATATATTGCAGATGCTTTAATTATTTATCTTGTCTTTGATTGCAAGTTCTACTCATCATTGGAGAACTACTTTGGAGCGACAGGACAAAGGGCTACATCAGACGTTTGGATTTCAAGGTAGGAGTATGTCCTCTCTACTTTACTATTATAATGATCTTAAAATACAATTAATTTATAGAAATAGGTATTCAAATGGATCTTTGTTTCTAGTTACTCGCTAGAGTAATAGGGAGATCTCTCTTGTCCGCAAGAGGTATTAATCCATGTAACAGATCCACTTCATCATTTCTACATATTACCTCAACAACCCAATCCCTTATAATTTTTTCTTGTCCAACCCCAATGCAATCTAGGTGAGCATCAATTCATTGTATCTCCTAGAAATTTTTTCCATTTAACTCACATATGAAATCCCAAGTGATATTGACAATCCACCATTGCCTTTCTCCCATTGTATCCATCCATTCTTCCTATAATAATACAATCACAACAACAAATGGAGATGACATAACAAAATGCATAATCATATTATGTACATCCATACTAGTGTTTGGAATCCAACATTCTAAATACATCTGGCATGTCCATATTGTAGAAAATATCTAACACAACTATAATACCATGTAGAAATTATATCAATGGAATCAATACAATCGTGCAATGTACTATTGCCTAAATCCTGTAGGCCTGAAGGAAGGCGAGATTCGGGGTAACACCAAACCACGCTCAGCCTCGTAGCTAGCCCTACGAGGACAGGAGAGGGCTCTCTCCGGGTCAATCTCAATGAAAATATTCAAAGGGGCTTGAGATGAATAAAAAGACAACTGATTTTAGGCTAGATAAACAAATAGGAGGGTTTTATTTTGATTTTTTAGGGGTTTTTTGTTGGAAAAAGGGAAAGGCAATTTCAGGCTTGGGGATGAGGCCAAATTCTTGCAGAGTTCAAGTTGGGGCAAGGTAGGCAGCGGCTTTGATGTCTTAGATCAAATGAATGGATTGAAAAGACTGTTGAGGAGCTGAAGAGGGCAAGAGAGTGCAAGGATCCTCTTCAAACTGACGAAAAACATATAAAACTAAACAAAAGTCTAAGGCAGAGCACCAGCAAATCAATGAATTCTACCTCAAATACTCATTTGTTTAATTCAGAAGCATAGAGAAGGGAAATGGCATACATATAACATTAATGAAACTTACAATAACATGAGAAGAACATCATCAAAACTCAGAAACCACAAGGATCCCAACAAGTGTTGCAAAACTCTGGTCTTTCCTTTGCCAAAAACTGAAAAATGGATGTACAATGAGGTGCCAAACTTTTCCCAAGTATCCAACCAGTCCAACCATGAAGATGTCTTAGAAAATACAATATATAGACCATCCTAACCCCATCCCATGCCTCTAGGGGTCGAGCTCATCCTTCTAGGAGCTGTTTCAACCAATTCTAAACATGGAGCTGAAATCTAGGCAGCCAAACAACTTGCCTCTATATGCTAGGAAACTGATCCATTCACTTAATTTTCAATTTTTAGTGAATGAATCCTCTAGAACAAGTAAAAACATGCCAAATTTACATCATAGCCACAAATTTACATCAAGATAGATCAATAATTACATCCAAAAGTGAAACTAGTCAAACTGGCCGAATTTTTGAGCTGAAAAGTGAAAATTGGGCAAAATTTCCTCTATGCGCCGCGCCCAAAAACTCAATGCGCCGCGCCACTTTGAGCCTATTTTTGGGGCACTTCCTGAAGTCCAAATTGAGCTCATGATAGCTCGTTGGAAAGCCCTGGATGTCTGATATCCAACCCAAGTGGAATTTTTTAATTTGGATGTCATTTTCCCCTCCAAAACTGAAATATCCCAAGACTGGTTCCTGCTGGTGCAAAAAGTGGCAGAAAGGCCATTTTTGGAGTGTTTTTGACCTTTAAGACCACCCAGAACTTCATGAAATTTCTCAGCCATTCCTGAGCATGCATATTTTATCATAAAAAAACCAAAAATGTAAATTTTTCCTCCAGAAGATGTCCCAATCATAAGCGCGCGTCGGGTGGCGCGACGCGTCGGGCAGAAAAACCTGTTTTGCAACCAAAATTTTCAAAAATGACAAAATTTACTCCAAATTCCTTAAAATTTGAGCTGAAGGACCCTCATCAAGTACTATGCTCATCCAAGGAAGCGTCTGCCAAGATTTGGAATCTAACATGCCGTTTTCGCCTCCTCGATGCCTTCTTGGTGCATGCAGTTCAGTGGCGGAATCACTGTCTCGTTCATTGGATGTGTCGGTGTCCGTCATGGTGTTGCAAATGTGTATGTCAAGTGTATGTTTAGCTTGTTGAAAATGAGAAATGAGAATTTAGTTGTTTTGTCTTAGTTGCCAAATAGGAAGGGAAAAGTTTGATTTGACAAACTTTGGGAAAAGGGACAACCAATGAACTGTTTAGGGAATTTGAGTTTTTGGGAATTTGTATAAGTGAAATGAATGATAAGGAATGAAATGACTTTAGGGATAGGGACTTCAGGGATAGGGATAGTGGGAAAAATGAGGTTCAGTCAAGTGAAGTTAAAGTATTTGAGAATTTAGGAATTTTTGCAAATGATAGGGAAATAGGGCTTAAATGGTATGAGTGGTTTGGGGAATAGGGGATTGGCAATGATGATAATGTTACAGTGAGGAGGAAAGGAATCACAGGTGGGAAATGGGATTTAAACAAATTGGCACCAACAACCATACTTTGACAATCGAAATCAAACCCTAAGGAGAAATTTTCCAATCCAAATGATAGGGTTTACTTTGACATTCAACTTCTTGTATATTCCTCTTTCCAAAATACACCAAACACCATCCAATAGCAATCCACAGCTTTACAAACCTACTTGGAGCGAGGAATTTGAGTTATTTTGAAATTTTGATAAAGCAGTGGTGAAATTTTGGTGTTTCGTCCCTGTGCGCCGCGCAGGCTAGATGCGCCATGCCAGTGTAAATTTACACTGGGAAAAATTTCTCTATGTGCCGCGCACCTTCAGTGCGCCGCGCTCCTACCCAATGCGCCGCGCCATAAATAGTGCATTTTTCAGGAGACTTTTTGAGGCCTTCCCGATGTCCAAATCGGGCGCATGATAGCTCTTTGGAAAGCTATTTAAGTCGAATTTCCAACCCAAGTATAATTTTTCAATTTGGAGTTCATTTACCCTGTCAAAAATCAAATCTCCCAAGACTGGTCAAAATGAGCAAAATGAGGCTGCCTCAAGGCAGAGTGATTTTGCAGTCAACTTTTGAAAGCCTTCCTCAACTCCAAATTGAGCTCATGATAGTTCATTGGAAATATATTTTTGTCTAGCTATCATTTGACTTATCAAGCAAGTCATTTGTCTAACCAAACTAGGAGAAATCTTGATTTTCCCAAGGTCACTTCAGAGGTGCATTCAATTCTCCTGACGCAACTGTATGTTTGACATTTATCTAAAACCATGATACTTGTGTAAAAAGTGAAGGAGTTTTTTCTTATTTTGCATGTTTTGGACAAAAACCTCTCTCAGTTTTTTAAAATTCATCTTTTATTGCTCTGAAACATCATTTTAGTGAAACCTATCCCGATGTGTGGAACAAGGGATTTGTCGAAATGAAGCGAAATGAAGGGGATAAGGGGCTTCTAAATTCTTGAGAAAATTTTTGGAAGTATGGAGGGATGTTAGGAAGTAGGGGAAAGTTTAATTTCAGAGATTGAGTGAGGGGAAGGGGTCTAAAAGGGCAAAAAACAAGCCTAGCCTAGAAAATTGCCAAGTTGTAGCAAGAAACTAGGGTTTGTGCGAAAATGAGGAATTTGGGGGATCTTAGTGATGGGAAGTGTTTAATAAGGTACATTAAGGATAGGGGAAGGTGTATGAACATCAGGATACAATTTTTCCTAATGATTTGACCATCCAAGAGAAATTACCTTCAAAACCCTAGGGGAGGGAAATGAACCTTACCTAGGCACAATTGAAGCATGAACAAGGTGTAAAATGACCCATTGGAACCTAACATGATGATGAAAACCCTCTGAATGACGGTACACTCAGCTGAATGGTGGCATGGACCGACATTTGGACAACTCTGAAAGGAGTGAAAGCAAACCCTATACCTAATACCTAGTGACCAAATTTTACTTGAAGACTCACTAAAATGACAAGGGGTGACCTTGACTACATCTTAAAATCACCTTGTAAGAGAATTTTTTTTTTATCAACGGGGGAAGGAGACTGCCAAAGGCGACACTAACACAATGTACTAAAGAAATATCTGGAATCCTTCTACAAAAGCTGTAGAATATAAATCATGATTGCTCAATCACATGCAAGTAAGAGAAAGAAGTAAATCAATACACAACCTGAGATATTCCCAGGGAAATGTTGCTCCAAAAACCCCTCCATATTTATTGTATAATCAACCAAGGAATCATGAACAATACAATGTATTTGTGATCACCACAACCTCATACACTCTACTAATTGCTTCACACTGATCTAGGAAAATTTGGACAAACACATAGCCAATTATTAGCCTACCCTGCGTACGCAATCCCTAGAGAATTAAACCCCTATTAAATAGGAAATTCAGCCTTCCTTGATTGTGCAATTCATCATGGGCTTCCCATGGTTTTATAACTTCACCGGGAAGTTTGCCTAAAATACATTTGATAGTTTACTAGCCTTGAACCTTTGTCTCAACTGGATATCCACCAGAATTAGCATGCATGTAGCTATAAATAGTGAATCATCAGTTACTTGGTAGATCACTACTGGTGAATTAAATCTATTTTAATTCAGTTGATCTTCCACTAGCTCATCAAACAGTTAGAACTAGTTAAACTGATTTTAACTCAATTATTGTGAGTTAACTTATCCCACCCACACTACGCTAGTGCTACAACAACAACTAGACCTTATTAATAATAGAATCTCTCTACATGCCTATCCTTTGACCCTCAACTCGAAATTCTTGAGCTAACTAAGTCTATCACACTTAGTTAACTATTACAAGTTAATTGATTTTAACTCAATTATTGTGAGTTAACTTATCCCACCCACACTACACTAGTGCTACAAGAGAAACTGGACCCTATTAATAATAGAATCTCTCTACATGGCTATCCTTTGACCCTCAACTCAAAATTCTTGAGCTAACGAAGTTTATCACACTTAGTTAACTATTACAAGTTGTTATGAGATAAGATTACAATTAATTTTCCAATTTATTTAAAAATTGGTTGCACATTAATGTGTCGCTAGGATCCATCACTGTGTGACCTGTGATCCCACACCAGTGTGTGTGTTGTTTCTAGATGCCAATTTCACTGTTTCTTGTTGCAAATTTCAACACATATCATGATTCATACACATCCAGCTAGGGGAATCATTCCCACCTTTTCATACTTGATCAATCCCCTCCATCATCATATGTTGTGGGGCAGTATCACACACCTGGGGGTATGATTTCCCCCACCACCTTCTCACTTTATTATCATCAACCTCAGCTTAGGCCCTAGCGACCTATGTATGGTTGATCATCCTTTCATTTCTTGGATAATTTATCCTACCGGTCTCTTCGAAGAGCCATAAACACTTTGCATATAGCATATGATCAATACCATATATTCAAACATTATACTCTATTTTAAGTCACACTTACCACCCAGTCCCCCCTGTTTGACTTGGTGGGTGAGGATGATTTTATACCTCCTCTTATGGTCCATTCTTGTATCCTTTTCTTACCTTTATTCTTCACCACAAACCATCCTTCCAAGAAGAATTAAGGCCATTATTAGACAAGTAAAGTCACCATCATGAAATTCATAAGATCTAAAATCCACCAGTCAGTTTGTCCACAACCAGCTCACCAAGGTTTAGGGATCTATCCTCCTCTTCAAATTCACAAACAACATAATGCACAAATGAATTTGAAATGAGGGAAAGAATCCCTTTTATAGGAAAACCCTAGTTTTCTTTTGGCCATTATAGGCTCATTGTATCGTTTTTTGATGAACTTTCTGCACCAATGGACATCTCTCTCTAAGATCTTTAATGGGTTTTTCTTCATTTTTGGTAATTTGACACTTCACCTTGGAGCCATTTTTTCCATGAGGTCTCACTTTACCACCTTTTCAAATTCAATCTCTTCATATATGTTGCTCGTACACTTGAACCTCTTTTCCATTGCACCTGTTGACTTATGTGTTGAGTTTCGTCATGAGTAACCAATTTTTACTCGTGTTTTGACGATCCCCCTTGGGCCTATCCCATGTGGTAGCATCATTGATTCACCCCTCTTTAGAGCATCAGAGATGAGTAACCCTTATATCCCATGGAGTATTTTTAGAACCCCATCTATTCTTGTTATAGTATATCGCATCCTTCGTTCATCGGATTCATCCTGTATTGCCCAGATTTGACCTCCAGCTATCTTGGCCCATCTTTGAAAAGATTTTTTCTTAAGTACTCGATTATGCGTTGGGTTGTATTAGATAGTATTGCAATAATGATTAGTAATTTATTGTGAGGAATGCATTGGAAATGCATGTTCTTTCCATCTAGCACCTTAAAGGTCTAGAAGACTAGCGATTCTGGCCTTGGAAGTTTGTCTTTTCTTTAATTTTGCAGAATTTCCTGTAGGGCAGTGAGTATGATTACTTGTAGCATATCATAACCATTGGTTGGGTGATATGATTTTTGCATACTTGGAATGAGTATGCATGAGAATGATTATATGGTATAAGGGATTCAAGGAAAAATCCCTGGGTAATCTCCATTCTGCATAGCATCACTTGACTCAGTGAATGATAAGCATAAATATTATACGCTAGTTGGGATGTGGCGATCCCATGGTTTATATGTTTTTGAGGCCAAGAACCTTAATGGTGGTGTTTTTCTCATGTTGATGTCATGTATTGCCTTATGAGGGCTTGTCCTTGTGGTTAGGGCCTTCCTTGTTTAAGTAATAAGGTGTAACCTGTGAAAATGACTCGTTGAGGCTTGTAAAAAGGTTGTTATCTCTCTATGAGGTGGGGCATCCATGTTCAACATTATGGGTTTAAAGGCAAGGGTCTTGTGTAGACCTTGAAGGAAAAGGACTCACAACTGTATTGTGAGTGATGATATTGGTGGTAGAAACGTGAAGGTAAAAGGTAAAGTGATTTCTTTCCTTTGCAAGTAGGTGTTGGGTTTGGCATTGTGGTTGAGTAATTTTAATGTTTGCATATGCATGATACATTCATAAATATGAAAAGGCATGAGCTAGAAAATAAAAAATGTTATATGATTGATGGTCGGTAATTGACTCTCAAGACTATAAATTAGATTTTATCTTGAATTATCATAAAATATCTTGTTCCTCATATTCTTCAATAAATACCTAATTCGCCCATATGGGGTATTTTGAAGAATGTAGCACGGATAATGAGGCTGCTATAAAATAGTTTATCTTAACTCATAAAACTTCATGGAACGTTTTACATGATGAGGTTTCCCTTGCTAAACCATACAACTCAAATGATCAGGGCATGGTAGAAGATGTCAAGATATTATTGTTTATGATAGTCAAATTTATGAGATACTTGTTGTTGTTGGCCTTAAACAAAGAGGTTGAAGATACATGGTTCTATGGTCGCTTGTGGAAAGATAATTCTTTGATAGGGTGGTGGTCTCGGTAAAGAGACTAATAATAATTAAGGTTATTATTTTTGAGGGAAAAAGAATGAATTTTAATCTTGTAAGGGCGTGATAATGTATGAGCTAATGTTGGTATGATAAATTGTTTTAGTTAATTCCCTTAAAGTTGTATATGCCTTGATTACAAGCCCTGGTATAAAGGTTGAATTTAAATTTTTGTTTGGTCTCAGTACAAGAGTTGGACAAAACTAATGATGTTGGTTTGGGCATGATAGCGGGTTTCCAATTATAAATGAACTTGCCAAGGAAATTAAAATCTTTTGAGAGCTGATATGTGCATGTGCATATAACAATTATATTTTTTGAAATTTTGTGATTGGGATTAAAAAAATGTTTATTTATGTCCTGGATTTTGGAAGACGTGACTAATAAGTAAATTGAGATATGTGTTCAGTTTCAAGTAGTGTGCTTCGTACAAAAAAAAAGGCAACTGGTATCTTGTTTTATTTTATTAATGTAATGACAATTGTGGGTGTAGGGCAACGTGTTGCAAGAAATTACAGGTAAAAAAGAGGTTGTCATAAAATCCTGAAGAAGGCTCAAGTTGAGTTTTTATTTATGAATCATTGGAAGCAACAAGATTAATGGGGATTAAGTTTTTATCTACGTTGAATGCTTTTTTTTGCAATCACAATCTCCATTACACGAAACCCGCAAGTATTAGTAAATGGATGCATCTCCAAATTTAATGGATCCATGAGAGGCGGTTAAGCACATGTCGTGAAACACGTGGAGAGCATTGGTTTATCGAATGCCCAAAAATCTCCCCCCCCCAAAGCATGAGTCAGGTTTGATTCAAACTCGAGACCTTTGGCTCTAATATCACTTGTTGGAATCATGATTTCCATTGCACAAAAACCCGCAGATGTTAGTAAAAGGACACATCGCCAGAGTTAACGGATCCACGAGAGGCAATTAAGCACATGTAGTGAAACACACAGGGTGGGCTGGTTTATCTAATGTCCAACACTTTGTGCATTTGGAATTTCATAATTGAGTTTTATGTTTGATTTACAGTTTTGGATTGCAGTTGGAAGATGGCCATGCCACTTTATTTATAGTTTTGTATTGATTTTTGGACTTCTATGTTTTCCTTATTTTCTTCTTTTTCTTGCCTTCTATTTTTTTGGGTCTCAGGAATTTGTTCGGGAAAGAGGAAAAATAATGGAGCTCATGAAGAGTTGAGTGGAACCCAATAGGCAATGTAAGACCTGGATGAAGCCCAATGCATGAATAAAGGGTAGAAAAAGGGAGGAAAGAACAAAAATATTACAGCCAGTTGGGATTGGTTGGGTCCATAGGGATAAATCAGTAGTGGTAGGTTAGCCATGAAAAAAAAAGGTAACAAGAAAAGGTAAGGTAATGGGCTTAAGGAAAAAAATGCCTTGGCCAAGTTGGGAGGATTGTTCTTAATGTTATGTGTGCCTTGAACGAATGAACGAAGTTCTCTTAACTTTGACCTTATGGACACATGTATTTGTTTGTGATTATGATCATGTTGACAATTGAATAAATGTATGTGATGCCATGTAATTGACAATTTATTTTCTCGATTGTTCTTATGGAAGAATGATTGGTCATGTTTATGTAATTAGCATATGAATGGATGGAACATTTATGATTCCTTGTTATGTGAGGAATCCATTGGGAAAAAGTAGCCCTCGTTGTTTATCATTTTAACATCATGTGAATTTGACTCTTATATGCTCATATTTATATCATGAACAAGGAATGTTGAAGGATATGTTAGTAAAAAGGAGAAAGCAGTGTGATCTGTGGCATGTTGGAACAAGCACGCAGTGAAGCATGGGAAAGACATAAGAGGGGGTATGGCATGGTGCACATAAATAGAGATAGTGTGGTATTTCGATTTAATGTTACCATATGATTGGAACATGTCTATATGCACATATGTTATGTGCATGTGGTATTTTGGTATATGTTCATGTATTGTGCTATGTGTACATATTATGTGTTATGTTACATTAAGTGATGCAACATGTCTGGGGCAGACAAGTATGGGATTTTCTGGGCCCTTGTGTTGTGTGATGTGTTGGGTGGGGGCGGTTGATCCTTTGGATTCTCAATGATAATACTCTAGTCAACAGAATAAAACCTAGATTGGTGGTGACTACTTGGGATGGAAGTTCCCATACTCGTGGGGTAGCGAACGTGTTTTTATATGTGTGTGTGTGTGTTTTAAGAATAAAATTTATAGTAAAATAACAGAAAATAATGTAAACAATAATCATTATAATTAATGATTAATTAACTAAATAGTTAGTAATGAAGAGGTATGTCCCTAAGGTCATAACCATTGTGAAGAGGTACCTGCCTCAAGTATATAAGTAGGCAACCTCATTGTAATTATCTCAACAATTATTTTATACATTATTTAATATACATTACTTGTCCTACTATGGATTTTTACATCTTCCAAGTGTTTTGAAGATTACTCCATTGTGTATACAAACTTTGTTCATTACAATGGTATCAAAATATTCCTCTGAGTATACTAACTTTGTTCGTTACATTGGTATCAGAGCCACGTTCTCTGATCTTGGCCATTGGCCATTAAAAGTCTTCATCAACTTAGTTGTCATCACAAATCGAGTGTTTCTCTATATATTTGGAGGTTCTCAAGTCTACCAAATTCGCTATTAGGCCCTTGGCCATAACATTATTAAAAAAAAAATAGAAAAAAAGAGAATTTAAAAATATAAAAAATAACAAAATATTATATTTTAAAAATTTAGAAAATAAATAAATTATAAACTAAAAAAAAAGCTAATAAATATACCTGGTCGTCTGACCTGCCACAACGTCCATCACTGACATCGATCAACTGCCTCCTCACCTGACACTTCTTCATTGCCACAGTTGCAACGGTCCTTGTTGAACAGTATTTCCACAACCATCCAACCGTTGTTGGGGTTCCCATGTTTTGGCCAAGATTGGCAAGACCAAAAGATGAGAAAACATCATAAACACTTTGGGGCCCTAGGATCTATCCCTCCTGGGCCCGGAGAGGGATCTCTCCAATAAACACAAAGAATGATATATATTTGAAAGCTCAAACTGAAGTATTAGGCTAGGTATGAAGCACAGAGGGGGGTTTAGACTGATTTGGTTGGTTGGTTGCTGGGTTGAGTCATGAGATCATAGGCTGAGAAGGTAATGGGAAGAAAGGAGCAGAGCAATAGGACGTTTTAGCAAGATAGAATGGGTTAAGGCTGTGCCATCCATTGGGCTATGGAGTCATGAAAGGTAATTACATGCAAATAACTAGCCAAGGCTTTCAAAGGGCAAGTCATCTATACTAAAGGATATTTGAGATAGATGATGGAATGGAACAGTAAGGAAAAAAGGTGAAAGAAGGAAAGTAACCCAATTTCTACCTATAGATCAGGTCAGAGGTCATTACTCCAGACTTGCTTGGACATACTCAAAGGTGGCTTTCAATGAAGTCACAAAGGGGCAGCTTATAGATCAGACCAAAAGTAATTTAACTCTAGGTCTGCTTTAGCATGCTCCAAGGGAAAAACAGAGACAAGATTTGACACAAACTAGAGTCTATAGATTGGAGAAGGGCTTTTAACCTTCCCTGCTTTGACACCAGCTAGAAACATCCAAGCAACAAGCTCCGAGTTCACACGTCAGCTAGCAGGAAATAACATCTGCTACACTGGTTAAACCGCATGAATTTACTCCTAGATTCACAGTCAACGGAAAACATTGAAGGTAGGGAGAGCAGAAACATGGGGTACCATGCGAGGGTAAATCCTATGCTATTTTTCTGATGCGTACCAGAAGACCAATGAACAACATGAAAAATGTAAATAACAATGAGATAAGAATAACATCACCCGTAGTAATAGACCAGGATCCTGTGAAATTTTCTTGATTAATTGATGCAAAACCAGTCACATAGACTGAGCTCAATGGCTGATTACAGTCTCAAATTTATCCTCCCAGCCTACTACATTACAAACTACTCTGATACACTCTCCCCAAAACTGTTTCTAACAGTAAAAAATGAATCCCTACAACTACAACCGCAATAACACAAATCAACAAACAAACCCGTGCCTATAACTAGCCTAGTATCTTAACATGAGCTTCAAAGACATAAAACCACTTTGCTGCCTATGAGATCCCTATGCGGACCCGGGAGGAGCTCGATCTAGAGATGCAGTGGTTTTGATGTTGTGTCATATTTTTGAGTATTGCTAACGTGCCAAAACATGGGAACCCCAACATAATGAAGACTCCAGCAGGAACAACTCAAACCAATGCCTTATAGATTGGTATCTATCTTGATGGTGGACTACAACTGTTCAAACATTCAAATTCATCCACCGCTGAAATACACCCACAAATTCTTGAAACCAAATGACTCCACGGTAGAAGACTCTGAACCTTGGTCGAGAAGATGCGCGATATCTTTACGAGAAAACATGGATCGAGACATGGGCTGAGAGATGAAAAGCTAGATGCTGTGTGATCAATTAAATGGAATAGCACATATGTTTGGTGAAGTGCTGGAAATGTATATGGCTAATCTAAATGCAAATGTTGATTATCCATAACATCCCATGAATTTGCTAGAACAAGAACAAACTCAAGACCTAGAAGATGAGCAAGACATGTATGATGCTTAAGAATCTATAGAAGACAAAGAGGAAAGTGATCAGGAACTGCCTGAGTGCTTACCTATGTCTTGTGTTACGCTGACTAGAGAATATCAGGATCTAATAGCAAAAGCTAATAGGGAACGCTGCTTTGAGGAAACAAGAGACCACATAGAAGAGGTAGAATCTGATGTGGAAGGAGAGGCTCAAGAAAACATCCAACCTCCAAATCAACTGATACAAGAGAAAGAGGACTGATGTTCTTCTGTCCATGATGAAAGGGAAACCCCTCTTTTGACAGAAGAAGAGATTGATCGGATATTAAACCAGCGGTCCACCTCCATAATTTTTATAGAACACACACTCTTGCTCATTCATCTTATGAGTTTGATGATACAGATCCGAAAAGCTCCTCTATGGATCAAAACGAAGAAAGGCCTGGCGGCGTCGAGAATGGTTGACTTGAGCCGGCTATTTATGACAATGATGAGGAGAGCTACGATAGTATAACAACGAGATGAAGATTCGTTAAATCTTCACCTTCTTTACACGGAACATCGATAAATTTGGAAACTAGGAGCTTCCTTTTTCGAGAGAATGAGGAGGAAAGCAAAGAAGAGATTCTTGAGAAGAATGAAACCAAGGAGCCTTCTCTTGAAAAAGAGGAAGCAATGGAAAATACCCCGGCTCAAGAGTTCATAGATCTTTTAATAGAGCTCGGCCCATCAAAGCCGAATATATCGGAGCTCCAAAAGGACTCAACTCCAATAAACGATGAGTCCTCTAGTTCCGAAGATGAAGGAGACACTCTACCCCAAGAAAGTATTTTTCTCAATTCAGTGGCAGAAGAATAAATCCTGGTTGAAGCCTGCTTGCCAAATATTCATAAGCAGGTATCATTTCATGATCCTTATGTACATTTCCTGCAAACATTTGAATAAGGATCAAAGGTATTTTTGAGCAGCATGTTGTAGACAACAAGAAAACTTTTTAAAGCTGTTGTTGAAGAATAGGAAGAATGGGAGCAGCCCTGCCTATCCTGCCTGCTCAAGGAGCTGAGCAGGAAAGACCAGTCTTGGGATCACTTGATGGACTGGTTACATTGGAAGACAATGTTTGTGAGCTAGACTTGTAAATAGTCCAGTTAGAGTAGGGTAGGTAGGAAAAGCTCAATAAAGCTCAGTCTGTGATCATGTAGTTAGTTGTTTTAATTTCTGCAAAATTCAGCAAGTTAGACAGTCTAATCCTGGCTTGATTATTTTTCAATTTTTGTCTTAGAATGTAGAGAAGAAATCTGCTAGACAGTCTAATCCTAGCAGATAGTAGTGTAGGTAGAGAAATTTATGAGGCCAACAGTATAATCTGGTCTCATGGAGTAATAAGGGTAGAAATAGAATAGGTTTATTTTCCTGTTTGTAAAAAATTGATGATGTAAGTGCCGCAAGTCCAAATTCACCCAAAAAGAAAAAATGTTAGGACTATAGTTTGGGTAGGTAGTTGTTTGGGAGAATTTTTACGCGATTTGATGTCTTCATGATTCGTGTGACTGATCCAAGAAAGAAATGGATGGCTCAAAGCATCGGGCATACGGCCTACTCCAAAGATTTATTTTCGAATTCTTGACTCCTTCAAGAAGAAACCATCCCCATGTGGAGCCTTTTTAGCCCCCTATGAATTTTTTTATAAGCAAACAAGGGGGGCTAAATTGTTTTTGAGTCTTCAAGGAATGAATTTACCCTAAAAAAACATCACCCTTGAAGCCTTCCTGTGCCTTTGTCCTTTGATAAATCCCCACTGCTATTTACATGAGAAAGCCTTTCTGCTGTGAAGAGATTGCCCAAAGGGCCCTTTCCCTCCTTTTCCATCCCCACTTAACCTCTTCACCTTTTTTCCCCTCTCTTTATCCCGCCCTAAATCCTCTAAATCATCCTTTTTCCCTTCTATAGCCTCACAAACACCCTTTTATTGGCCAAATAACCCCTTTTCCCCTCTATTATTACCCTTTTTCCAGCCTGAAATTGCATTGAAAACAGGCCAAAAACCCATTTTCCTCTTTAAACAGGCTAGCCCCCTTCGACCTAGCCCCAAACCACTTCCCCACATGACCCGGGTGCTAAAACCAAGCACTAGTCGTAAAGTGCTTATCGCAATCGAAGAGTTGGAGCATAGCGCATTTCCTTTGTAAACAGAAAATCTCCGATGTAATAGTGTTTTGGTCCGTCAGCCGTTGAAGCAATCACCACTGTTGATCTAAATAGATCTAATGGTCCATGAAAATTCTTACCACACCCGCCTCATTCCTTTTTAAACCCTCTGATGATGATCTCTACTGTTGATTCACAGTTTAATCCAACGACCATCGCAATCTCGCATAATCGCTCATCAGAACTTTTTGTTGTGTCATTCTTTGTCCCCTCTGATCGTGGTCCAGGGATCCCATCTTGACCATTGAATCCACAAGAACCAATGATCAAGATTGAATTTAGTTTCACCCATTTAACCTCTATCCTCCTCCCCTGATCAAATCTCAGTTGTTGATCCCCTTAGATCCGACGGTCCAAGTTAGATTGCCCCCTCCATTGATTGGGTCCCACCGCTAGAGCTCACCGTCACCTTGCTTTTGTGGAAATTCCCCATTTCCTTTGTATTTAACCCGATTCCCACAATTTTGTGTTCGCATCCACTATTTCCACTATGTTGCGCTACCATTCTCACAGCCTTCCATTACATTCGTCCCCCTCCAGCATGGTTTTTCTTAACAAATCTGTGTGTTTTGCAGGGTACGGAAGACGAACGACCGCCATGGTTCACAGTCACTGTTACAGTGGCACAGAATGTGGGGAAGACCATTTTCAGGATTGAAATCATGAAGAAGAGCCTGGGAAGGTGTTATGACATGATTTCCATGAAAATAACAGAGTTAAACTCTGTAAAACCTTTCCAAAGTCATTAAAGCTCAGATTTCACTGACGGAGACAGTCATGAAGTGACAAAGAGTATCAATACAGAGTTAAGGATTTATAATGCACACTATCAAAGATGTCAAGCCTTAACTTAGTGTTTTAAAGGAAAAATACCAGACTGAAGACCTCATGAATCACACAGAAGGCCTAGGGCACAAAAAAAGATATACCAATGTCACCATCAGCAGAATGTTCTTGCCCATGAAAGGACGAAGTGCCCATACTGTTTTCATCCTATACAATGTTCCAGAGAAGATCTCTAACCTGAAAATAGTCCTAATGCTACCAAATCATTTGTTACATAGTATGGCAGACCTCATAATCTATATCCACCTTTTTTTTATTCACCAGAGTACTTCAAAGTACTACAGCCGAGAGTACATCACAAACATACCTAGAGTAAATTACAACCTGTCAAAAACCACTCTTTCTCCCAAAGAGTACAAAAGTTAGATGCATAGACATTAAAATAGAATGGGCCTCAAGCCCCTCTTCCTACCTCTGTTTAATGTTTCATTTATTGTTTCATCTACCTCCTCCGCCTCTCTTTTTGTTATAAAAACTCAGGAGAAACTCATTGTAGTTGTTGATCGGATATCTGTGAATTGTAAGCTGTTTCTCTTGAGATGTAGTTCTCTGTGGAAAGTTGTGAGATAGGCCGAGGAAGATGTTTTCAGGCTGAACATCAAGCTGTTGGTAATGTTGTACATGATTGGTGTTGCTCTTTAATATGACAAGAACATTTCTTTGGATCCTAATTTAAAGCAGCGGTGATGTTTTTCTATCTTTGTCCTTGTTTTACCTTGGAGTTCATTACATTTCATTTCTTCTAGCAAGCATCAAAAATCTGGCATAGGATTTACCCTTATTAGGTACCCTATGTTTCTGCTCTCCCTGCCTTCGATGTTTTCTACTGTATGTGTTATCTGAGAATTGATTTCAAGCTAATTTAACCAGTGTAGTGGTCAGATATATACGGCTAGCTGATGTATGAATTAATGAATCTGTTCTTATATGTTCTTGTTAGGCTTTAATTGAATGAATTAGGATACTGAGAGTTTAGAACTCTGTCTCTATCTCACTAGGGTCCTTTTCAATTAATTGAACCTTTCTAAGTTCCCTTAAGCTGGATACCAAAGCATTGAGAGTTCAAAGTCTCTCTCTGATCTCAGGTTTTCACCTTTGTGTTTAAATCTTTAATGTTTCCTTGTCTGAAGAGTTAACCTTTTAGGTTTCGGATCACAGGTTTTCCAATGGCATGTCCTGTCCCTAGATTCGATTCCTGAAAGGTCACCTTGGAGGTTTTCTTTCTTTCCACCTTCTTTCATACCATTTCATGCTACACTATCATCTTTAAGATCCAATGCTTTAGATGACTAGCCCAACTGAAAGCTTGCATATTGAAAAGTAAGTAAACCCTTTCCTGACTCCATTGCCCAATGGTCTCGAGTGTTCTTTGAAATCATCTCTCCTTTGCCTAAAACCCTCTTTGCACATCCTTGCCTCATATTGAACCCTTCCATTCTGATTTCCAACAACCAAACAAACAATGAAACAAACAAACCCGTGCCTATAACTAGCCTAATATCTTAACATAGAGCTTAAAGGACATAAAACCTTGCATACATAGAGAGATCCCTCTCTGGACCTAGGAGGGCGGGCTAGATCCTGGGAAGTACGGTGGACGATGTTGTCTGTCTTTTGGTATTGCCGATGTGCCAAAACATGGGAACCCCAACGGAGACGGACTTGTTGATCGACTCCAAGCTAACACTGCCACCACGCCTACTCCATTGCCACGCAAATCCAATCAATCCACCAAACCCACTACAACAATATTAGGAAGATCTTGCCACTCTAACAACTTACCTGTAATGTCTTTCTGAATCACCTTTATACCATTGTTGATTCTCCTGTTGCTTTCGCTATATTTTTCTGTTGCCTCCATCCATCTGTCCTTTGTCCCACCTGCTTTGCTCTAGATTAGTCAACACCCAACGGTAATATTACGGCCCCCGCTGCCCGACAACCAATTTTTGTTGTTGTTTTTTTATTGACAACATTATTTCTCTACGTGCTCTGAACATTAGTTGTTTCAGAATATTGTCCATATTTGCCATTAAATTCTGCCTCATTTCCCCCATCAGTTACCTCCATTTCTTGAAGCACAGCTAATTCACCCTTCCAACCCCATTGTGGTGTTAGTGTTGCGGTTGTCTTCTCTGCATTAACATTCCAATCATATAAAAATTAATAAGATATTTATTTAATAAAATTTAATTTAACAATAATAATAATCATAATAATAACAACAATATAAAATTAAAAAAAATAAAAATAGGTATATATATATATATATATATATATATATATATATATATATATATATATATATAAGTTTTCATAATTGAGTCTTGTGATAACAATTCATTACAATTTCCAATGATATGAAGATTCCATAGAATATCAATCTAGGATGATCAGATTTATTCTCAGTCCCACAATTTTTTTCACTCAAAGGATCATATCCTCTTATATCAATGACGATAAAAGTATTAAGGAGAGAAGATATTCGAAGCAAGAAAAAAGATCAAGCCCTTTCATTAGTAAGCTTTGAGGACAAAGTTTTTTGATAAGGAAGACAATGTTATGAATATTATTTATAGTAAAATAATAGAAAATAATGTAAACAATAATAATCATAATTAATGATTAATTGACTAAATAGTTAGTAATGAAGAGGTATGTCCCTAAGTACGTAACCATTGTGAAGAGGTACTTTGCTAGGGTATATAAGCAGGCCCTCACCCTCATTGTAATTATCTCATCGATTCTTTTATATAATATTCAATATACATTTATTGTACTGCAATGGATGTCTTTGTCTTTGAAGTATTTTGAAGCTTACTCTCATACGTATATGAAATTTGTTCGTTACAGTATATATGTGTGTGTGTTGGAAATGCATGTTCTAGCCATATAGCACATTAAAATTATGAACAATCAGCGGTTGTGACCTTGGAAGTTTGTCTTTTATTTAATTTTGCATATTTGCCTTTAGGGCGGTGAGTATTATTACTTGTAGCATATCATCAACATTGGTTGGGTGATGTGATTTTGCATACTTGAAACTATTATGCATGTGAATTATTTTATGGTATAAGGGATTCGGGGAAAAATCCCTAGGTTATGTGCATTATGCATAACACATCTTGACTCAGTGAATGATAGGCATAAGTATTATACATTGGTTGTGATGTGGTGATCCCATTTTTTGTATGTTGTTGAGGCCAATAACCTTAGTGCATTTCATTTTTTTTTCTCACACCTTATGAGGGTTTTTCCTTGTGGTTAGGGCCTTCCTTCTTTAAGGAATAGGGTGTAACCTATGAAAATTATTAGTTGAGGCTTGTAAAAAGGTTCTTATATCACTATGAAATGGGGCATCAATGTTCAACAAGACAAGTTTAAAGGCAAAGGTCTTGTGTAGACCTTGAAGGCAAAGGACTCGCAACTTTGTTTGTGAGTGATGAGATTGGTGGTAGTAACGTGAATGAAAAAGGTAAAGTGATTGCTTGCCTTAGCAAGTAGGTGTTGGTGTAATGTTCCCACTTAGCCTTAGCTAAAAGGAACATTCAATTTTGTTTTAATTTATGTTTCATGAATAAATGAATAAAGGAGGACATGTAAAACTCCTAAAAATTCTGAATAAATCAATGCCCATGTGAACAAAGACAAATCAGGGCCATGTAAATAATCACTTGCAAGTGTGAAAGAGGTTTGAGCTAAAGACTGGGTCAACCTTGACCAAATCAACAACGCTGTCTAGGTTCATTGCATCTCCAAAAGGGACAGTGCAGTTCTAGAAGGAGCCTCTCATGTGAAAAGGGCTAACTCATCAATATGGTTTAGGGTTTGCAAAATATATCTCATATTATAAAAGGAGAGGGATGGCAACAAGAGAAGGTTGTTGATTTATCATATTTCTGAGTATTTGTCTGCTTAGACAAATACCATTCTCTGTTGTTTAGTGGAGGATTGTATCTGGAATTCCTATGCAGGGATTTCACCTCTTCCTTTGAGGATTCAAGGAGGAAAGTTTGTTGAATTGAACCACTATCAGGCTTGAGACCAAGCTCATTCTTACATTACAGCGCTACTCATCTTGAGGGTTGAGCTTTCTTGTGAGCTGCAGCAAGTGGGAGTCTAGATCTGTAGAGATCTAGTGTATTTTTGGGAGCCTCTTCTCATGGAAGGTGTTCTTTAACCTCCTGAAAGAGTGTCTCTGCTTCTTGTAGTTCAGATCTGCAATTTTACAGTAGTTTTTTGTGTCATTTGAGCTACAGCGCTGTCCCATTGAGTAAACTGCGTTATTTCTATATGAGGGATTACAGGGTGTCTTGCTCATAGTTTAGATCAGAGATCTCTTGTGCTGGGATTTGCCTTCCACTTGGTGATCCATGGATTAGCTTGCTGATCTATGTTCTATTCAGATTTGATCCATTGTAATGAAATTTTATATTCAGAAATTTAATGCAGCAATTTCTAGATCTGCAACTTGTTTCTCAGATCTACTCTTATTCATGCATGCTTTTGTCAAAATTCCAAGTGGATCTTGAAGAGAAAAATATATAGTTTCCAGATCTAATATAGATCTGATGTTTTATCCACAGATCTATCCTAGATCTTATTTTTAACTTCCAGCTGCTTAAGCTCCTAAAAAACAACGTTGTTGAAGCATTTCTGCAAATATACATGTATTCCTGCTCTCTTTTCAGAAGATTTATTACTGTATTGACTCATGCATTCTACTGTATAATGAAATGGATTTATCATAATGCTGATTTTCTGCTGTATGACTGAAATATAAGTCTCCTTGCTAGTCTCCTCTGAACATCTGCTAAAACTGCGCAATTCCTGAAGCAGTGCTTGCATTTTGTTGCAGCTTCCTCTTTGGGTGCTTTTCAGCTAGTCAAGTTTTTGGGAGATCTGTTTAATGAGTCTAAACTGATTTTTTTTTTATGAAACTCCATATATAAGTCTCATACAACATAAATAAGAGGAACCAAGTCCTAATATGCGTTATTTTTACATATTTTTACTTATACAACGTTTCTATTGAGCACCTTGTTGAATTTCCTGAAAGAAGGATCATTACAGTTGGGTCTGGCACTATGATTGAGTAATTTTATTATCTTCATATTCATGATACATTCGTAAATATGAAAATAAAAGATATATAAAATAACAAATTCTATATGATTGATGGTCGATAACTGACTCTCAAGACTATAATAATAGAGTTTATCTTGAATTATCAAAAAATATCCTATGTTCCTCATTCTCTTCAATAAATATCTAATTAGCCTATATGGGCTATTCTAAAGAATGTCGCATAGATAATGAGAGTACTATAAAAGATTTTGTCTTAACTTATCAGACTTCAAAGAGTATTTTACATAATGAGGATTCCCTTGCTAAACCACACAACTCAAATGAAGATGTCAAGCTATTGTTGTTTATGATAGTCAAATTTATGAGATACTTGTTGTTGTTGGCCTTAGACAAAGAGGTTGAAGATACATGCTGCTATGGTCGCTTATGGAAAGGCTAATTCTTCGATAGGGTGGTGGTCTCAGTAAAGAGATTGATAATAATTAAGGCTATTAATTTTGAGGGAAAAGGCTGAATTTTAATCTTTTAAAGGCATGATTATGTATGGACTAATGCTGGTATGATAAATTGTTTTAATTAATTCCCTTAAATTTATATATGCCTTGATTACTAGCCTTGATATAAATGTTGAATTTAAATTGTTGTTTGGTCTCAATACAAGAGCCAGGTGAACCTATTGATGTTGTTTTGGGCATGATAGTTGGTTTCCAATTATAAATGACCTCACCAAGGAAATTCAAATCTTTTGAGAGGTGATATTTGAATGTGCATGCAACAATTATAGTTTTTGAAAGTTTGTGTGAGATTAAAAAAATTGTTTATTTATGTCCTGGATTTCGGAACACGTGACTAATAAGTAAATTGAGATATGTGTTTAGTTGTAGGTAGAGTGCTTGGTACAACAAAAAAAAGGCAACTGGTATATTGTTTTTTATTTATTAATGCACTAACAATCATAGGTGTATGGAAGTCTGTGGTATTATGGTATATGTTCATGTATTGTGCCATGTGTACATATTATGTTTTACGTTAGATTATGTGATGTGACATGTCTATGGCAGAAAAGTATGGGAATATCTGGGCCCTTGTGTTGTGTGGTGTGTCGAGTGGGGGCGGGTGATCCTTTCGATTCCCAATGATAATATTCCAGTAGATGAAAGACAACCCAGATTGGTGGTGACTACTTAGGATGGTAGTGACCATATATATATATATATATATATATATATATATATATATAGAGGGGTGGAGGCAGCCTTTGGATTCCTTCTTGTGTAATGTGTCGGGTGGGGGCGGGTGATCCTTTGGATTCCCAATGATAATATTCCAGTAGATGGAAGACAACCCGGATTGGTGGTGACTACTTAGGATGGTAGTGACCATATATATATAGGGGTGGAGGGAGCCTCTGGATTCCCTTCTTGTGTGATGCTTCGGGTGGGGGCGAGTGATCCTTTGGATTCCCAATGAGAATATTCCAGTAGATGGAAGACAACCCAGATTGGTGGTGACTACTTAGGATGGTAGTGACTATATATATATATATATATAGGGGTGGATGGAGCCTTTGGATTCCCTTCTTGTGTGATGTTTCGGGTGGGGGCGGGCGATCCTTTGGATTTCCAATGATAATATTCCAGTAGATGGAAGACAACCTGGATTAGTGGTGACTACTTAGGATGGTATTGACCATATATATATATTTAGGGATGGATGCGGGTTGTAAAATGGATGTTTGTCGCTTTGCGAGTTTCATGAGCAATATTTTATGTAGATAGACTTCTTCTTCATGTCTATTAGGTTATTGTCTTCTAAGTATAAATAGGATTAAGTGTCAAAGTCATGAAGGATCCAGTTCAGATGGATATGCTCGAAGACCTTGTAAAGTAGCTCTCAATAGCCCTCCAAAAGGTGTTGGAAGACAAGCTCAAAATATGGCGGAAACAACCTTCAACAATCTTGGAATATATGTGAAGTAATAAGCCAGAGAAATAAACTACAAGTCAGCCTAAGTTGAAGTTATTAAGTCGGCCTAAGTAACAGCTGAATGGTCAGCCTAATAAGCTGATCAGTGTCCTATATATATATATATATATATATATATATATATATATATATATATATATATATATATATATATATATATATATATATATATATATATATGTATATATATGTATATATGTATATATATGTATATATATATGTATATATATATATGTATATATATATGTATATATATATATATATATATATATATATATATATACTACGGTTCATTTGAAGAACAATTAATTGCGGATAAAATCTGAGGTGGACAACGTTGGAGAAAGAACAGAATTTGCGGGCAAGTTTGAGGTTAGAGAGCATGGAAGAAGGAGCAACTAATGCGAACAAGTCTGAGGTGTTACAACATCTAAAAGTGTGGATCTAAGGACAGGTTTTAGTGCAGACTGAAGAGCAAAAAATTGTGGAAAGAACAGGAAGGATAAACTGCGGATAAGTGTAGCAAAGGACAGACTTTGGATAGGTGTAGCTAGGAACAGATGTGCAGATTTATAAGGTTGGTTTGCAGATAAGTGAAAGAGGAAAATATGTGAAGATTTATAAGGCTAGTTTGCAGATAAGTGCAGATATTCTTGAGCTCCAAAGTATCTATTGTAAGAATTTGTCTAAGTAAAGATAGTGACCTAAAGGTGATAAAAGGTAAGGAAGGTAAATCAAAGATTTACCTTCCTAACCACATTGCAAGATATTCAGTTACAAGTAAAATCAATTATGTCTCTACATTTGTATAAGTACTTTGATAATTGACTTGATGAAGAATTAACTAAGAAGACATAATCAAGCTCACAAGTAATTATCAGGAAGAGAATTTTTTATTAATCACATATCCTACAAATTCTTAACATGGTATCAGAGCTAAGGTTTTGAACACAAGGGTTGCTTGTCAACAAAGACACTCAAGGAAGCATAGATCTAAGATTGGGTTGAAAAGTCTAATCAGTCTACAAAGAATACTATCTAGCTACTTCAAACATCCTCTACCATCAAGAATTCAAGATCACCTGGATTGAAGAATTATATCTTGGAAGAAATCCTTAACCTCTTCGTTATCATCAAGAAGGCTACTGTAGAAGAAAGTCACTCTCTCAAGTAAGTATCTATTACTTCATCTAAATCTTTCCAAATGACTTATTGTTTAGAAAGCAACAAATTGGTTGGGTTATCTAACCTCAATGCATGGAAGAAAAGGATAGATCTAAAGCTAATTGAAAATGAATTCATGGGTTTCATAGAAGGATCTACTATATAACCTCCAAAAGAAGATATTCCAGCATATACCAAATACATGCAGGGAGATGTAAGAGCTCTAAGGATTATTAAAGAGTCCATAAAAGACTCTCTTATTCCCTATGTATCAAAGCTAGAATCCTCAAAAGAAATATATGATAAATTGGTGGAACAATTCTCAAAAGGTTCTACAAAGGAAATAATATCCCTGAGACAAAAACTATACAAATTGAAAATTTCAAAAGAAGGAATAATTCCATATCTAATGGAGATTTTCGTAGTATGAGAACAACTACTAAAATTGGGAGAAGTAATGACCGATAGAGAAATACTCACTATGATACAAAATGTCTTACCAAAAGAACATAGAGATTACTCTTCCAGTATAGATGGGAAAGAAGAAGTCAGGACATTCCAAGGTCTAGGTAAGATAGAAGAATCAAGATTGGAAGAAGGATCAAGGAAATAAAATTAAGCCTTTGCCACCATGTCCAGGAAGAAAGGAATATTTAGTAAATTTGGTCCTCAAAATAATAGGAGAAATGTGAACAAAGAACGATGCTTTGAGTGTAATAATTTTGGGCTAGGGTGGAAGAATTATCCCTAGAAATTCCTAAAGGATTTCTAGAGACTTCTTTGTTGTAATTGGGTTTTATAGTTGGTTATGGAATCCTCAAGTTGGGCAGAGCCACAATGTTGGAAATCTAAAGGGTGGAGACATCCGATCTCTAGACTCCATATGCACTCTATTTGACTGAAATCAGTTGGTGGGTGTAGGTGAGAGAACCTCTAGATTCCTTGGTTTATTTGGAAATAGAGTTTAAATCCCTGAGAAAAAATCCCTAAGTCACTGGAATCTGGATCAGGGGTGATAGATGCAAGTGTGAGTTTGGTTGCATCTGCCTATGGTTGGCTGGAGAGTCATTGTCCTAGACTTATTTGCCTAAAATATTTCAAGAAAAGTGTCTCTCATGTATTCTCAAAAATAATGAATATGTGTTCAAATTTATGGTCTGAAATGGTGATATAAATGCATTAGATATGATTGTGATATTATTATCTACATGAATGACTAGCATGTTTTTGTCATTGTTTTAGAAGTGCTAGAACAATATATGGTTTTAATTGTTATGTTTTTGCAATAACTGGCATGGAAACCATTCTATAATTACATTGGAAAAAATCTGTAAATAACTATAACCTCATACCCACATTATGCATATTTATGAATAGTAATGATGAATATCTCTTCCTTTATGACCCTGATTGGTCTATCTATTTCACATGAATGACATTCCAAATCTCCAACAATGTATGCCCAGGTTATGGGGCTTGCCATTTATTTTCTATAAGCTCAAACATGTATAAACATTACTCTATCTGTTGTCGTTGAGAATGCCTTATATACTTGATAAAAAAAAAATTATGCTTTCAGAGCTTGAAGTGGCATTGTATTTTTTTGTATACATATAGATATAATGAGAATTTTTCCTTGGAAAACCCTCTATTATAGGAGGATTGGTCTCCTCAATGTCTTACTCACATTAGTGGGTCCATTCTAGAGGGGAAATTCAAACATTTTATTACTAGAGTTACAACAACGAGGATGTAACTGTATACATTACACAGAGTTTTGCATAGGTGATGGGCGCAATTGTCTTATATTACCGTAAGCATATTTTTGAAAGAAGTTCTAATGCTAGACCTCACTCCCTTAACATTCATTATTAATTTTCCCTTCTAGGCACTTGTAGGAAGGTTAGACATGTTTTAATAAACTATATATGTTGAACTAGGATGTTTAAGGGGTTGGAATGTAAACAAGTTTCAAATAGCTTTCTACTTGCCATCAAAGTATATTAAGCATTTGATTCATTCTTTGTCTTAGAACCCTCTCAAAAAAATCAATTTAATTGTAACTCAACTATATTTCAGTGGTAACAATGCCTTTGGTGTTTTTAATGACCTTTAGAAGGTGGTTAGATTACATTCTTGTGGTGGTATGCTACGTTCTTACATTTCCCAAATTGGGCTAACTTATCGTTTTTAAATATAAACTTAGGCATTGCAATGAAATGGAATTATTAGAGTTTGGTAGCACTGGGCATGTAACAATGGTGTTGTTTAGTAAAGCACTTGTTACGATGGGTGCACATCATAGGATGTATGCCATATATCCAAATTGTACCATGTATTATTCCTCCACTTAATATTCAATACAATTATAACAGTGTGGCCAGTGGAAATAGATATGACCATGTCACATAACCTTACATGTCAGCAGAGATGAGTGCCTTATATCGAGGCCAATAAGTCATGTGACCAACAAAAAAATTGTGTCATTATGAATTGGGCGTAGTCATAGGTCGACCCTTTGATCCCTTCCCTATTTAACGAAAATTGTAAATAATCTTGATCCCGAATCCACGTGATTAGTATTGTCGAATGGTTAGAGTGTGGGGTAATTCGACGAGAGAACTTAGCGGACCAAAGGAAGTCCCAATCCTCGACCTATACCGAGATCTGACTTCCCTGACTTGCGCGGTATATGGGTATAGACGGGCCAAGCAATAATATTTCTCTCTGCACACTAATTATGAAGGAGTATTAGCACTATGTGCTCCATACAACGTCACCATCAAACTATTCCATTGCTCGTAATATGAGTTGGAGGGTGGTTGGAATTTTTCAAGGGTGGGTAATAATAATTGTGCTATAATTACATCGCTCAATATACCTTTGTTCTTGGCATTATAGTGTTGGCATTGATGTCAACAAGCTCTTAGTGTTGTTGGTAATATGCATGTGTGATGTGCGTTAGCTTAATGGTCTTTTCAGTTGACATTGATGTCAACATACTTATGACTAGACCCAGTGGAGATGATATTGTGATTGTTGAGTGGATATGGATTCCACATGTGTATTGATTTTAGGTTGGAATACTATGTTGGTTGGAGATGTTGTTGTTGCAGGAGGTTGGAGAGATGCTCATGTTGTGTTGATTGTAGATGTCGTTGTTGTAGGAGGTTTGAGTTCTCTACATGTCTTCGAGACATTGGATTGATGCTTCATGTGTTGTGTTTTGGCTGCCTTTGTTGGAGATGCTTCTACAAGTGTTGGAGGTGCTAGAGATGTTAAGGTTGTTGCTTGAGGATTTGAAGGTGTTGGTCTTGGTTCTAAGGTTGGAATAATAGGTCTTGAATGTCATTGAATTTTTCCTTGTCTATTTATCAGTTTCAAATTTATCTTAGTGGCTTGGAGGGGTGTTCAGATGTTGATAAAGATGGTCCAACAAGTGGTAGAGGTTTTGGATTGAAGAATTGATGCTTTTACTGAGTTTTAGCCCCAATCACATGCATGTTGAGTCAAGGGAGTGGCTGGAAATCCATAGTCACATGGGCACAAGATTAAGGGAGTGGTTATAGCCCCAGTCACATGGATGACATTGCTAAGGGAGTGACCAAGGATTTTCACAAGAATTACTCCACATTCCTCACGTTGTTGAGATAATTTTTGTGTTTTGGCAACATCCTTGATCATAAATTTTCGGTTTATGATCAGAAACATTCATGGGACCTACAGAAGTTGATTAAAGTTGAAAATATCAAAAATTATAATGGAGTTAGTGGTTGATTGAGTTAATAAGATGAATCTGGATCCAATCAAACATATGAATAGAGTTGTGATGCCCATTAGTTCTTGATAATTATTAGGTTGAGCACTTGAGTTCATCTACAAATTGTAGGAATTTCATTGTGAGTATGGTTGGGTGAGTTGAGTGTGTGTTGACTGAGAGTGACCTTGGTGAAGAGCTTGCAAACTGTGCGAGCCTTAATATGCAAATTTTTTGAATCAGTTTGCAATGGTAGCGGTAGTGTGCTGAAGTTTGTTTCAGCAATATATTTATGCACTGTAGTAATTAAGATGTTGATGTATGGATTGGAGTATAGTTTTGAGGATTTTTTTTTCAACCAGTGTGGAGATTTTTTATGGAGTTTTGTTTGTAGCTTGTGCTGCAAATTTGATATTTGATTATTCTTTGATGTTATGTTGTTTCAATTCTCATGTTGAGCAAGTTTTAGGAGTCTAGTCTGAAAATATATGAAATGAGACTCGCATGAAGGTAGTGAAGGCATGGAGGCTTTGATTATATAGTGACTTGGTGGATTCAATGGATGGAAGATTTTTCTCCATCCAATGGTAGTTGGATAATTTAGTAGAAACTAGGTGAGGCTCATTGGTCATGATAGTACCAGTAGATCAAAGTCTGTAGAAACAATTATGAGTTCAGGAGTAACCGAGTGAGAATTGTTGATCGTGGCGGCCTTCAACGGATGGTAGCCCCTAGATCCATGAGAGACACATTTTTCCTGTCTGATAATGCCAACATACTATGAAAAAAGATGAGTCTTCTAACTCATGGGATTGAGTTGATCCATGTATAATTTGTTTGAAAAATCAATAAAATAATTGAGCAGTGCAGTAGCAGCAAGGTGGTTTTTTTCCCTGGGAAGGGTTTTCCACTAGACATCTTTGTGTCCATTGTGTGATTTCTTTTTATTGTTGCATATTTATTTTTTGTGCTCTCATCTATGGTTTGTGATTTAGTTTGTGCATGATTAAAAGGAATATTAATTTGGAGAAAAAAATTATAAGTGCTCACACTATTGATTCACCCCTCCCTCAAAGTAGTGATCTAGTTTCCAACAATTGGTACTAGAGCGGGGCTCTCAGGTGCATCGTTGGAGAGTGGATCTCAGAGTTTTTTTTTTCCAGAATGAGTTCTCTAAATAAATTATTTCTTACTGCTGCAAGTCTTAAGGTTTCACAAGAAAATGTGAAAAATAAATTATTGTTTTGTGGCTCTAACATTTGGAGATTGGTTTGTGAAGGAAATGATGAATAT
The DNA here is from genome assembly GCA_034641835.2 of Pinus albicaulis. Lineage (NCBI taxonomy): Eukaryota > Viridiplantae > Streptophyta > Pinopsida > Pinales > Pinaceae > Pinus > Pinus albicaulis. The sequence continues at coordinate 34,233 of JAXQQM020067074.1, forward strand.
TTTCTTGCATCTAAAGTATGGAAGAAAAATGCTCAAGCAAGGAAAATTATTTTCGAAAACATCCATAGTGCAAATTTGGAGAAAATTGGAGATTTAAAACCCGCCAAAGAAATTTTGGAAAGATTGCATACGCTATATGGAGCCCATTGCAACAACAGTGATGAAGAATTTGAGAAGAGCAAAAAAAATAAGAAGGAAGCTCCACATGAACCAGATGTGAAAAATAAAAACAAATCTGAAGGTATAAGTCATAATGATATAATCTTGAATTATGTTTCTGATGGTAGAAATGACAATGATTCAGATTTGTTTGGTTATAGAGATGATGATCACAAGAATATGCTTCTTAAGGCTCAATATGAATCTGACATGGTTTTTATTGAAGAATTTTCTAGTGAAATTGGTAGACTAACAAATGCATGCAAGGAACATAAGAATAAATTGCAGGATTATGATCAAAATGAGAAAAATATCAAGGAAGAGATTAATAACCTAGGAAAACAGCTGGCAAAATCGAAAACATTAGAAGAAGCCAATTGCAGCAAGAAAAAAAATAGAAAATATTATGTTGAAGTGCTTGAAGGTGTGAATGAAAATTTGAGAAAGGAGCTTGAGGAAAAGAACCAACAGTTGGAGAAAGTGAAGAGCACCATGCCAGTGAGAAAAGTGAGCAACAATTTTTTAAAAGGTGAGACAAGTTTTCATGCAAGAAATAATTTCAAAGTAGAATCAAAGAAGCCTGCAACAAAGAATGTGATCCATAAGCAGTAGAAAAATAGAAAACCAAAAGGAGCTTTCACATCTAGAAGACCATTTGCTCCTATGGTTGGAGGTAGCAGTTTTCAAAGAAAAAGTCAAAACTCCTTTGCCCCCTTGATGGAAGAGATTGAGTGCTTAAATTTTCATGATTTTGGTCATGTGGCAGTTCATTTATGTTATGAATAAAATATATAGAAAATAATGTAAAAGATAATAACCATAATTAAATAGTAATTAATACTAAAGAGGCATGCTTAATGGGACATGACCTTATGTGAAGACGCACCTGCCTAGGTATATAAGCGGGCCTCATTTGTAACAATCATCAATCATTATCCATTCATCATACATTTTAATATAATATTTGTATCCTCAATGGATATTTTCATATTCCAAGTCTTCTGGAGTATTTAACGAGAAGTACGAACTTTGTTCACTGCATTTGATATCAAAGCAGTTCGATCTTCTGGCCACTCACCGCTGCACAGAGCAACGCTCTCCAATCCGGGTCCTTGACTGTTAGATTCGTCAACGTTGTTTCCGTTGAAGCGTTTTGCTACCAAAATTTGGAGTTTCTCTGATTTCAAGTCACCAATAGGCCCTTGGCCATTAAAAAAATGCAAAAAATATTTTAAAAAAAAATAAGAGAAGAGAAAATTAAAGAAAAGACCATAGAATAATAATAAAAAAGGAAAATTAAAAAATTAAAGAAAAAAACAAAAAAACATATATATAAAGAAGAAAAAGAAATTATTTAAAAATAGAAAAAAAAAGAAAAAAAAAGGAGTTAAAAAATTAAAAGAAAATAAATTTTATAAAGAAAAAAGACTATAGGGAAAAAAAAAAGAGAGAAAAGAAAGAAAAGACATTAGTGGAGAACATACTTGAGGCCTTTGCTACTAACATACCACCAGCAATCTACATTTTGTGCTTCATCGCATCCCTATCAACCATAATCAATACCTAGCATGCATAAAAAGAAAAGGAAAACAACTATTATGCGGTACATCTACCCATCGCCGAGGAAGTCACCTCTTGTTCAAAAATTGGACGTCACCACCATCCACCAGGGCCGCACATATCCACCACTTCTCCACAGAAACTTCATCCTCCAATTCCACTCGAAAACCAAACGTTTACATTTTTTTATTCATGTATGCCTTTGAACCTCTCAGTTGCTCCCTCTACCACCGCATTGTTTCCGAATGGTCATTCCATCAACGGTGCCACATTATAAACATTGTCATTGTTCAATCGTTAACCAATTCACGGCCCCTATGTACCTCGCAGCCATTTTGATTCTGCGAGTGTATTAAACGTCTGCGAAACACATGCACGTTATGATTTGTCTCAACTAGCTATTGACCCTATATGTCGTCATCACATACGACAGCAGAACATTTCCGCGCCTTCGGCCCATCACGATCACTTGGTCCCTACGATAATCCGTTGTACCATTTCATCGTACATAACCTGCAGTCGCACTTCAGCGCGCTAGTCGCTCACAACCACAATTATTGCATCTACAACTCCATCACACCACCGCATCCGCGGTTTCATCGAGCTATTGTTGAACCCTTGCCAGCAATTGATGTTTTAACAACTTGTTTAGCTTTGTTTAATCCTGAATTTTTTACCACAAGTATCTACTCTAAGCATCACCCATGCGTCTATCAAGATTGAAATTGAGCCGTCTGGCATTGAATTGCAGTTAAGGTTCCAAGACAGTCAATGATAAGTCGTGACTCTCCAACCCTATTGAACCAAATTAATTCAATTAATTAAAGGTTAAGGGCCAAGGGTTTATATTTTTTAGAGCGTATATTAATTGCATAAAGCAAGTATGTGATATAAAAAATAAAATGGAAATAAAAATAATTAAAAAATAATAATAATAATAATTGTTAATTAAAAAAAAAGGGGAGAGAGAGGGGAAAAGAAATAGGTATACAAAAAAATAAAAAATAAAAAAATCATTTGACGAAGAATTACCAAGAAAAATGGAGTCAATCGCTGACAAGAAAGAAATTGAGTGTAATTTAGAAATGAAAGAGGGAATATTTCCTAAAAATTATAGTATGGGTGTTTGTGCGCTATTTAAAATCAAAGGCTCACTTGCGGGAAATGAGGTTATCATCTCTATTGATCCTACGCAAAATAATAGTTATGTTAGTACTAAATGTACTAACCAATTAGTGATCCCTGAAACAAATATAATTGAAATGAATTTTGTTGACACAAATGACAAACAATACGACATAGGAAATCTACACCTAAGTATTGGGGACTATACTTTTGTCTCGCAATTCACCATTAAAACCTTATTTTGCAACAATAGTGATATAATTCTGGGTTCCCCTTGGATCGAATCACTAGGATCTTTTATCCTAATTATGAAGAAGAAAATTTTGAAATTTTCTTACAAAAAGAAAAAAATAATGCTACAAGATGTTACAGTGAAGTCGGATTCAGTAACAAACGAAAGACATACTATATATCTCAAAAGTAATTCTTCAAGAAAGTAAAAAATCGATACAAAATATGCAAAGGGAAATTGACAAAATCACCACTAACAACAATGAATAAGTTACTTACCTCAAGGACCACAACGAAAAATTACTAAGGAAAAAGAAGTTTAATAAGGGCAAGAAGTCATTAGAAAACAAGGTACACCAACTTATCGATAAGGAAGCATCAAATGTAGAAATTCAAGTTGACGAAAAAACAACCAATATTGATCCAGTGAATATCACAACTCAAGAGGAGGACACACTAGTTGAAGTAAATATGTACTCAGAAGTTTCATTTCCAGCAAAAAAATATTCAAGAAAATATCCAGAAAGTAATCGTTCAACTTCCATAACTTGAGGAAATCAGGTACTTCAAATAAATCGAGGAGATGACATAAACAAGATAAGGGAAAATCAAATCACTAGAATTCCTTATCGATATCTAAATCACAAGAGTAAACAACTTGATCAAGCTATGTATTCAAAATAGAAACAAAAAACTGATGTTCTAAAGAATACTAATGTTAGTGCAATCCACTCATGTGATAACAATTCATCACAAGTTTACAGTCATCGTAATATTCCACAGAAGATTGATCTAGGATGGTCTGATCCCTTCTCAGTGCGACAATTTTTTTTATCACTTAGAGGATCATATCAACTTGTATCAACAAAGTTGATTGTCCCGAGACGAGAAGAAATTCGTAGCAAAAAAAGAGATCAAGAAGAAGACATATGTAGCAGAAAAAGAGATCAAGCCCTTTCATCAACAAGCTTTGAGGATAAATATTTTCAAAGAGGAAGGAAATGTTATGAATAAAATATATAGAAAATAATGTAAAAGATAATAACCATAATTAACTAGTAATTAGTACTAAAGAGGCATGTCTAATGGGACATGACCTTCCGTGAAGAGGCACCTGCCTAGGTATATAAGCGGGCCTAATTTGTGACAATCATAAATCATTCTTAATACATCTTATATGTAATAATATATGTATCCTAAATGAATATTTTCATATTCCAAGTATTCTGAAGTATTTGACCTAGAGTTACAAACTTTTTTTGTTCCATTGTTGGAGGAGAATTCACTCATCCATTCAGCAGTATGATTAAAAAAAAGGACCTACATTCAGGTATACAAATTCTTTCAATGGTCATTGTTTTTCTTGTAACATGTTTGGTCATAAATCCATTGATTGCAAATCTAACATAAAAATATGGAGGTCTAGTATGAGCAGAAAAATATTAGATCCTTTGGCTACGTATCTTGGTCACATAGAGTGTTATGTGTGCCATAATTTTGGGCACATGACCAAGGATTATAAGATGTCTAGATATTTAAGGCCATTTTTTCAAAAGTAGCAGTCAAGAGAGAATGTGCATCCTAGGAGCACATGGAAGAAAGAGCAACAACTATGAATATGTGGCATTGCACTTTGTTCTCATGGTGAGGATGACATATGGTATATTGATAGCAGATGCTCACACCATATGTCAAGAGATAGGAGAAATTTTCATTTTTTCAATAAAACTAACAATGGCCATGTTATGTTTGAAGGTAGTGAAACAACTAGAGTATTGGGAAGCGTAAAATCCAATATTGGTGAGAAGAGGACAAATGCAGACGATGTTTGGATCATTGAAGGCCTAAAGAATAATATCTTGAGTGTGAGCCAAATGTTTTATGGAGGAAAAGAAGTGATCTTCAAATCAAAAGGTTGCATCATTTGGAAGGAAGGATCAAAGAGAGTGATTGCTAGAGGAATTGAAGGCCCCAGATAATGTGTATGTGTTGAAGGGAAAAGAGAAGAGTAAGAAGAGACCAAGAGAGTACTCTTCCTCATCATATTCAAATTAGATGAGATTAGTCCCCTCTTTATGAGTCCATTATTGCATGTTATATCTACTTGACTGCAGCAGTATGCATGAGACATGCTTGGTCTCAGGGGGAGTTTTGGAAGCTTGATTCAGTTCCTTCATGCACTTCCATATAATTTGGATCACTTCATATGAGGTATATCATGATCAGGAGGAGCTAGTTTCTCAAGGCTTGATTCCTTATGTTTATTTCTTTTCACTCATTATTTTTGTAGCTAATGTATTTCTTGTATATTAGTGGAAAATATATATATATATATATATATATATATATATATATATATATATATATATTAACCTTGTTGCAACATTCATTGATTATTTTTAGATATATTGCTACTTGTGGTTTTTGGAGAAACTATGTATTTTGGTTTATGTTGATGCTAATGATGATATGGCAGCCACATAGTATTTTTATGTGAATGGTCAAGGTTTTTTGAGGGATCACACATTCAGTGGGAGAATTTGTGCTTCCAAATGGATTTGGAATGTGTTGGCATTATGTTCAGGAAGATTTTTGTTGTTGTTGCTACACATTTCATGTTGGATGAGATATTATGGTTGCATCACAAATTTGGCATTCTATTAGTGTTTTCATTACTATATCTTGTTCATGTATTGTCATGCATATATTTGTTGTCATGGAGATCAGATGATTTTTTGGATATAGTTAATCTAGTTTATGCATATTGTTGCTTATGTTTTCATATCTAGATGAATCATGCATGTTTTTTATATGTATTAGATGGATGATTCATGTGTTGTAACTGCATGGAGAGAATAGTTTGTTGCCTATAGTATGCATTTACATGGTTGAGAGATGATGATTTATATTGTTTCTCATGTGTTGTTGGATGGATAAGCCATGATGATTAGTTCGCATATGTGGAGTATACATGGTTTGTTTCTCATTGATCTATTTCTCATGCCTCGTTGTTGATATTTTTCTCACCAATGATGAGGATAAGTATCTGTTGTTGCTAATGATGTTTTGGCATGATGGATGTTCCTGCTCAGTTTTTTCACTCTTGGATATATTGCACGTGATAGTTCAATGCTGCTACTTGTTGATGTGCTGATCATAATGATGATGCATTATGTTTGATGGTCTATGAGGATATATTTGATGTTATTCTACGACATACTCCTATGTTTCTTCTATGAGTTTATTTTCTGGTAATTGCACATGTGGAGTATGTTGGTGGTTGCTAATGGTTGCCATGATTTTTCTTTAGGAAGTTCATTGGTGGGATGGTGATGGCCAAGGTGTTGAGTGTCAAAGCACTATTATATGATGTTTTTAGTGCCTCTATTGTAGTTTCTACACATTAACATATTATATCATTGTTGTAATATCCCCAAATGGGAATGCACAGCAATGCCTGCTGAAATAACGCACTTCTGGGAAATATGTGCATAGAAATGAGTTTGCAGCTCCTAGATCCCTTAGATCAGTAGATCTGGGGTCTAGATCCAAAAGGAGAGCAAAAAAAAATCAAACTAGGTGTGGTAAACAGATCTTCCACCACCTAGTCTAGCTTAAAAACACCCAAAGAGAGGGGTTGCAGCTATGTACAACAAACTGCTTCAGAAATAACGTAGTTTTGAAAAGAATGAGCAGGAGGCCATCAAATAAGATCAAATTTTGAATATACAGCAGCAAATCAGATTTATATTGATGCTCTTACATTATACAGCAGAATATATAAGACAAGAGGGAAGGAAATCTTCAGAAAAGAGGGATGCAACACATGTATTTATTGCAAAATGGCTTAACAGCGTTATTTAATGGAGTTGTAGAAGCTAAATGTTACACTTCAGATCTAGAAAAAATATGTGTACAAAATATCAGATCCATTTGAGATCTGTACACTAGAAAGGCTCTATTACAAGATCCCCTTGGGGTTTTGACCAAATCATGCAATACAAAGAGTAGATCTGAGTTTAAAGTAGCAGATCTGAAATATTATTCAGAAATTTCTGAAGATGATTTTACATTAGAAATAGATCAGATCTATACATACCATGGATTAGCAAGCTAATCCATGGATAACCAAAGTGAAAGGCAAAACCCAGCACCAGAGATCTCTCATCAAAAAGGGGGTCAAAACACCCTGCAAAACCTCCACTGAAAATAACGCAGTCCTGGAAGGGAAACTGCATTATAGCTTGAAGCACTGAGTTTGCCTAATGCCAAGATATAAATATGAAGCTCAACAGCTAATACACTCTTCCAGGAGGATAAAAGATTCACTCACTGAGAAGAGGCACTAGTATGGTCTAGATCTGAATAGATCTAGCCTCCACTTGTTGCAGCTTACAAAAGCAACCAAACCCTCACTGGATCTGCGTTGCAGTTGGAATTAGAGCTTGGACAAATGCCTAATAGTGGATGAAATCAGCAAGACTCCTCCAATAAATCCTCAATGGAAGAGGTGGGATCCCTGCATAGGAATTCTCAAGTGCTAAGCAGCACTATTCTCAGCTAAACAGCAGAGAATGGTATTTGTCTAAACAAACAAGATACCCAGAAGTGTGCACAATCAACAACCTTCTCTTACTGCCTCCCCCTTCCTTTTATAATATGGAAGCCTTGGCAAAACCTAAACCACCTTGATGAATTAGCCCCTTTCACATGAGGGGCCTCCATCTAGAACTGCGATGTCCCTTCATGAGGTACATTGTATCTAGACAGCGTTGTAGATTTGGTCAAGTTTGACCCAGTCTCATAGCTCAAACCCCTTTCACACCTGAAAGTGATTTGTTTACATGGCCCATATTTATCCTTGTTCATATGGGCATTGATTTATTCATTCTTTTCAGAAGTTTTACATGTCCTCCCTTTATTCATTTATTCATGCAACAGGAAATGAGACAAAAATGTATATTCCTCTTAGCTCAGGCTAAGTAGGAATATTACAGTCCTCCCCTCCAAAATGTTGCTTTTCCTCAAGCAACTGATAGGGTGAGTGTTGCAGTACTTCCCCTCCCCAATTGGTGACACCATCAAGGATCAAGTCCTCCTCATAAGCCAAGTGTTCACCAAGCCAACACATCATGAATTGTTCCTCCAAGGTCATCATAAGATGTGCATAGTCCATCCCACAAGGAGTGCAAAATTCAACAAAAATAAACATGTCTGGAGCAATGCTTTCTCTAAAACATGTGGCATGAGGTACATAGAGAAGTTCCATTCCATGTGGTACATACAAACTGCCCATCCTCCCTCCATACAATCCCATAAATAGTACAACTATGTCATCCAAGTATGGAAGCAAAACTACATATATACAAACAGAAATTTGAGCTTGAGGAGGTGGGTCAAAATCCCACATGTGATGCCAGCGCAGTGCATCTCCTACCTGTAGATCAACGTGTGGCAAGTGGCATTCCCACCACACATTTTCTGCATGATACATCTTAACATAGCTGAATACGTCAGATATTTTTGGTGCCTTTGGGAAGCACCCATCATGAAAAGGAATCTCCCTTTGCTCAATAAGGGAGTGGCCAAGTTCAGCATTTCTATTAGCCCACCTAAAGCCTTGAGATCCACATGATCTCTCACTCCCTTTAGGAGTCATAGCCTACAAAAACATGGTAAAAGAATGTGATAATTTAGAAAATAAAACTTGCATTGCATGATCAGATCCTTTACCATCATAGTTCCTCATACACATGGAGTTGTGCATGGGCATTCCCCTTCACTCAAAAGAGGGAAGAACTGGCTGAAATGACTCTTGCATAGAGTCCATTGGCTGCCCCAACTCCACATAGCTCATGCACTCTTGAAAGTGCTGATGTAATTTCTCTCTCAACCCTTCCCAATCAAAGCTCCTCATGATCAGGGTGTAGATCTTCATTGACTGCATATGGCTGAGAAAGAATTCTTTGTGTGCCCCTTGTAGTATCTTCTGCTTGAGCTTGGAAGCTCTAGACAAGAAGACTCTACCATGATATTAGATGACTCCCCCTTGGACTAAGTAGCCCTCTTCTTGCTACATGTCATCTAGTATCATACATGTGTGGAGATCTTTGGAATACTCTACAAGCAGTTGAGATTTCCAATACAGATCCACCCTACTCAACAATGACAACACTGATGATACCTCCATGGGAGTGTCTGTCATGTTGTTGATCTCTTCTCTGACATTTCTCATGCCAAAGATGTGTGTTGGAAGGCTAATCCTCCCATTCTCTTCCTCCCAAAATGCAGATCTGGAAATGAGAGGGGGTGATAGTGATGAAGGGAGAAGATCCCCCTTAATCTTGAGGTGTCCCAGGCCTCCCAGCACTGTAGCTTGGTTTTCCATTGCTCCAATCCCTCCCGGATCTAAGTTTGGAGCAGCACTTTGTGAGGCCTTCCCCACAAGATCTAAATTTGGTGGCCTCCCTGGTGGTTTGCCACTAGATAGGAATGTCCCATGCAGAATTCTCATGAACATAAGAGAAGGGACTGTGAGATCCTTGCTTCCACTGCGCAAATGCATCTATGTTCTTTGTGTGGAAGTGCTAGGTGAGGGGTAAGTATGCATGCCTTGGATCATTTGAGGTTTACCACTCTTCATGTCCACCCATTCCATTTGAAAAACCTTCCAATCAGTAGTGACTTTACCCAATGTAATCAACCATTGGAAACCCAAAATGATATTGGTGTCTGGTATGTCAACTACAAAAAAGTGATCCACCAAAGTGTAGTACCCCATAGTAACTAAAAGTGATGGGACATAGTGCATGCATTGCATTGTCCTATCTCCTAGGACCAAAATAGAGAATCCCTCAAAAGTATCAGTGGGTATTTCCCTCCTCTGCACAAGATGAGCATTAATAAAATTGTGGGTTGCCCCACTGTCAATCATTACATATACCCTCTGATTCATGATTGAACCTTGTACTCTTAAGGTCAAGTGCTTGGGACTCCTCTCAAAGATGCAAGAGTTCCTCCTATTGGAGCAAAGGCTCCATTCCCATCTCCAGATGGTGTTGGATCTCCCTCAACATTGTCAATGTTGTGACCTATACTTGGTTCATCATCTTCTTCTTCCTCCTCAAAATTTGAGAAAACTTCTATGTAGTGTTCTTTCCTAGCAGCACATCTATGTCCAGGTGCCCATGACTCTTGGCAAGTGAAACATAGTTTCTTATTTTTCAACTCCCTCCTGACTTCAATATCAAGAGGCTTATTGAATGAGCTCTCCTTCGAAGGAGTAGCTTTCTCTTCGCTCCCTTTAGAAAGGTAAGGGGCCTTGCTCTGAAAAGTTTCCTTTGCTTTTGGCAAGGCATCTTGGAGGTCTCTAGTCCTCTCAATGGCATCATGCAAAGTGATGGGCTTGGTAGATTTAACCAACCCATGCAAAGGTTCATCCAAGCCATCGATGAACATGTACACCCTCCTTGTTGTAGACTGATCAGGAACCATAACAGATCATCTCAGAAACTCAGAGATATAAGTTTTTTCATTTCCTAATTGCTTTAACTTTGCAAGGCTCAATAAAGGTGCTTCTAGATCCTTTCTGTCAAACCTCTCCACCAGTCTTCTAGTGAATTCAGAATAGGCAATCACATTGGCATGGCCCAATGTAGACAACCCATGGAACCACCAATTGTGTGCTTCACCTTCAAAGTGCAGCACTGCAATGTTGATGGCTTCAATCTCAGGGACTTTGTTCAACTGAAAGTAGATGTCCAACTTTTCTACCCATGCCTTGGTAGAACTGGTGGATGACCCATCAAACTTGGGCAAAAATAACTTGCCCATAGAGTGATGCCTATCATGATTTTGAAAGAATCCACCATCTCTATAATGATGCCTTAGTCTTATTTTGTCCTTGAGGTGACAAAACTCTTGAAAACTCAAGTGGTCCTTGAATCTCTGATTCTGAGATTCATATTACTCAAAGTAGTCTTCAAGGGATGCTTGCTCTTGTGGGCCTTCATTCTTCACAGCCAAGAATGTGGGCATAGTAGAGCGTTGTGGAGTTTGTGGAGCTTGCGGCTCGTTCACTGGTTGACCATTCCAGTGGTGAGACATGCCAGAGATTTCCCCAGGATGAAATATCCCAGGATATTCCTTCATCCTGTCCATTCTCATCTCTTTGATCTCTCTGGCAAGATATTTCATGGCTACCAAAATATTTCTTGCAAACTCTTCTCCTTATTTATCACTTCCAGTTTCAGGGGCTTTACCCTTGTCTTGATCCTTAGTGGTGTAATCAAATTTCTTGTGGCTTCTATTCTAATACTTCTTCTCCCTCTCAGTAAGAGGCTCTTCTTCTTCTGAATTCATCTTGGCTTTGATTCTTCAATGAAAGCACAGGCTGTGCCAGAAAGATGCTCTGATACCACTGTAATATCCCCAAATGGGAATGCATAGCAGTGCCTGCCGAAATAATGCACTTCTGGGAAATTTGTGCACAGAAATGAGTTTGCAGCTCCTGGATCCCTTAGATCAATATATCTGGGGACTATATCCAAAAGGAGAGCAAAAACAAATCAAACTAGGTGTGGTAAACAGATCTCCCACCACCTAGTCTAGCTGAAAAACACCCAAAGAGACGGGTTGCAGCTATGTACAACAAACTGCTTCAGAAGTAATGCAGTTTCGGAAAGCGTAAGCAGGAGGCCATCAACTAAGATCAAATTTTGAATATACAGTAGCAAATCAGATTTATTTTGATGCTCTTACATTATACAACAGAATATAGAAGACAAGAGAGAAGGAAATCTTCAAAAAGAGGGTTGCAACAGATGTATTTACTGCAAAATAGCTTAAAAACGTTATTTAATAGAGCTGCAGTAGCTGAATGTTACACTTAAAATCTAAAGAATATTTGTGTACAAAATATCAAATCCATTTCATATCTGTACACTATAAAGGCTCTATTACAAGATCCCCTTGGGGTTTTGACCAAATCATGCAATACAAAGAGTAGATATGAGTTTAAAGTAGCAGATCTGCAATATTATTCATAAATTTCTGAAGATGATTTTGCGTTAGAAACAGATCAGATCTATACAGAACATGGATTAGCAAGCTAATCCATGGATCACCAAAGTGAAAGGCAAAGCCCAACACCAGAGATATCTCATCAAAAATGGGGTCAAAACACCCTGCAAAACCTCCACTGAAAATAACGCAGTCCTGGAAGGGAAACTACGTTGTAGCTTGAAGCACTGAGTTGGCCTGATTCCAAGATACAAATTTGAAGCTCAACATCTAATACACTCTTCCAGGAGCATAAAATACTCACTCACTGAGAAGAGGCACTAGTATGGTCTAGATCTGAATAGATCTAGCCTCCACTTGCTGCAGCTTACAAAAGCAACCAAACCCTCACTGGATCTACATTGCAGTTGGAAGTAGAGATTGGAAAAATGCCTGATAGTGGATGAAATCAGCAGGACTCCTCCAATAAATCCTCAATGGAAGAGGTGGGATCCCTGCATAAGAATTCCCAAGTGCTAAGCAGCACTATTCTCAGCTAAACAACAGAGAATGGTATTTTTCTAAACAGACAAGATACTTAGAAGTATGCACAATCAACAACCTTCTCTTGTTTCCTCCCCCTTCCTTTTATAAGATGGAAGCCTTGGAAAACCCTAAACCACCTTGATGAATTAGCTCCTTTCACATGAGGGGCCTCCATCTAGAACTGTGATGTCCCTTCATGAGGTACATTGTATCTAGACAGCGCTGTAGATTTGGTCAAGGTTGACCCAGTCTCATAGCTCAAACCCCTTTCACACCTGCAAGTGATTTGTTTACATGGCCCAGATTTATCCTTGTTCATATGGGCATTGATTTATTCATTCTTTAGGAGTTTTACATGTCCTCCCTTTATTCATTTATTCATGCAACAGGGAATGAGACAAAAATGTATATTCCTCTTAGCTCAGGCTAAGTAGGAATATTACAATTGCTCATGGAGGCCATATGTTGATCCATTATGCCATGTATTTTTGTTTCCATATTGGATCATATTGATGCTCATTGTCACCATGTACTCATGTTTTTTTATGTTTTTGGGGATGTATTGATGAGAGCACCATTTTGTGCAATTGCAAAGCCATATACTATAATTGCATCATCTTTTGGGCACAGTGCTCATGGAATGACCCATGGTGTTTAGGGTGGATTGGTCATTAGCTATGTATTGGTAGATGGATGTCGAAGTCATGTATTATTTTTTATACCTTTGATTTCAGCCCACTTCATTGGGTGCATGATGTAAAATTGTTTCCATAGAGTCATGGTTGGTGATAGGTGTAGAAGATTCATATTTTAGTCCTATGTACTTGCTCCATGAAAACTTATATTGTAATGTAATGTATTGTATATCATGTCCAAAGTCAAGTTGGAGTCATGGCCCATGTTACACGTCATTTTGTCATCATGAAAACTTACTGCTAAAATGGATCTTTCGTTATCCATCAATCTTTTCCAAAGCACTACCTTGCAAGTCAACAAATTAAGCACCTTGAAGAAAATAAGAATTTTGGGTAATAAGGTCAAAAACCTAATTTTTAGTTACTTGCGCGCTTTCCTAGCTAGTTCTTGTGCATTCACAGTTCTTATCATATATGTCTGCACATAATTTCTCTTTGTCTTCCATTATAGATTGCACACATGACTCAACAAAAAGTAAAAATAAAAAGTGAATTCTAGAAGATTTGTTGGGAAAATATATCACAACTGAAAGCTTTGAGGTCATGCTTATTCAAGCCTAACCCCTCTGATCATGGAGCTAATTCTCATTCTTCAATGAACCCTGATCCCACCTTTAGTGGGTCTTATCCTTGAGATATGGATATGAAACTTCCCCCTCTTGGGTAATAAATCAACTACAGGCTAGATGGCTTGGGAGGATGACTGAAGGTAGACTTATTTTGTTCAAATTAGGTTGGAAAGATTATCATCCAAGGAGAGGATTGTATGCTTGTGGAGGATCTTCACTTCATCAAGGCAAAGGTTGTCAAACTCTTCTGTATTTTTGAATTAATACAAATGATCTATCTTTCCCACTGCATTGTTTAATGGAATTGCTGAATGGTTTATGTTATTTCTATTTTTCCATTGGAAATATGTTAGTTACTAATATCCTTGATCATTAGTTTGAGTTATTGAATCATTTATGATGCATATGTCTTTTCTCCTTTGGTTTCTATGTTTTCAGGCATGTTTCAAGCATTGAGGAGCTGCATCGAAGCATAGAAAGGATCACCATCAAGCATGTTGCAAAAAGGTATGGATTTCATTTCCCTCCTTTATGGTATATCATTCAAGCAAAGATAGACTTAGGGAAAGATTAACTTGATTGTATACTTGTTACTAGGTTTTGTTGCAAATCTAGGGAGATTGCTTTTGTCCGCATTAGCAATTAGTCTGTAATAACTAATTGGCAACCATACTGGAGAATGCCTCATTCTCTTCCTTCTCCTTGTTTTTTTTTTATTTTCGATCCTTTTTTGATATCCTTATATGAGTTTTGACAAGATAGTCACATTTTATATTTTGTGATTTGTTTACCTAAATTTTTATTTTTCCTTAAACTTTCTCTATCTGCATGGTTTTTTTTCAGCAATAGAGTGCAGATCTACATTTTTTTCTTTAGCAACAGTGCGTATGCACACTAAACTTAAACGTTTACCTACGCACATCCTGGGAATTTTTGAAAAAATAGGTTTTCCTTTGATCAAAGTCTGAAACTTTTCTTTTTAAAGCTTCATTATACTTGTTTTTACCTTCAGTTAGTCCCTGTGAATTTGTTTGAGTGTCATGAAGAGATCTTCTTGAGAATTACTCATTTTCACAAATTTGGGTAGAGTTTTGTCTATTTGCTTGTGGATTTATCAAAAAGAGATTTTTTGTTGTTGGTTTATTGTGTACCTACTTTTTTTCTTTCAAACATACCAGGATTAGTGATTATCTTACTTCTTTGTCAAAAATCTTTTGGTTTAATGAAAAGTAGGGTTTCTCAAGGATAAGTGTTTTTGTGAGATTTGCTTCCTTTGTTGAATTCAAAACAAAATTAATTTATTTTTCAATGTTGAATTCTTTCATAGTTACACTTTAGACAACATTGATTTCATAGAATTCATTAGAACAAATTAATTTTGAAGTTTTTATCGGTTTCTCAATGAATCTTGAAAATCACGAGTGATTGCTTGTAAAAGGACATTTTCATGGTTGTTTGACTTGTTGAGCGAACTGAAATATTAGTTTAATTTCTGCATTTGGATTATTTCAAAGTGAAAATTGGCATTTTATGGAAAAAAATATTGTGGAAATTTGAGTTTTTGCATTTTATTTTAAAAAAAAAGAACTCTTACTTTCATGTAATTAGGAATTCATTGAATGAAAATATTACAGTTTCATATTCGATTGCATTAGATTTTTTGGGTCATGTCATAATATCATCAATTTCACATCCATTTATCTACTGTAAATAATAGTTTAATAACATAGCGTTAATAAAATCAATTAGAATTTTTACAATTTTAGGGCTCTTTCCACCTACATTAGATCAAGTTATAGGGCTTTAGAATAGGGAAGTGAGTTAAATTTCCAAATTTGCAAACAAACATTAGAATCTTGCGGTATGGAGTAAATCTATTTATTGTGGTTTTACTCTGGGAAGCTCCTCTTACAAGGAATTCAAGCACGAGATCATATCGGACCCAATGGAGTGATCGACCCCGCTTCATTGGTTATGGTTACGGTAGAGTGATTTTCACGCATTACAAATGATGCCGAAAGGTACTTGGGAGTCACTTGGAAGTAAACCTCATATTAACCATGTTGAGGAACTTTCAAGGGGATTGAGATTTGTTACTCTGCCCGTGCGTGTACATCCAATCTTCAATTGTTCCCTGAGGTTCAATTGTTGTAAGTGGTAACCTTACAGACCATAATCTTAGGGTTGTTACCCAAGGTGACGGTGGAGGGGAAGTCTCTGTTTTACCTGGAACAAATGTTGTCTAGACTCACTTGGGCCATTTTGGTGGATAATATTCACTTGAGATGGCATAAGTGGAGTTTCTTGCACCAGATCGTGTTCATTAAGCAGGTTGTCAGCGTAACTGGTTCCACCCGCTCTATCTATAAATAATTTTTACCTTGATTTCTATGATGTTGGATTTCATCACCAACTAGTGATTTCACTGTGAAAAGGTTGTTTGTGTCGTTTGACTCTTACATTTTTTAGCGTGTGTTATTTGTTTGTTTTTACTTTTTAGAGACCTTAGGTGTGATTTGTGAAAATTTTTGGATTCTTAATTAAAATTCGTCATGGCTGAAGTACTAAGACATTCGCGTAGGATGCAGGGTAAACCCCCTTAATATACAACAAGTCAATTAGAAAAAATTAAAGCTGAAAATTCAAAATCAACAAGATCTGCAACCTCAGATAAACCTAAAACATCTACCATTATAGAATCCGAGACTACATAAACTAAAGTGAATCAACCTTAAAGACTAGAATCAAACTTAGTTCAATTTGAACCAGCAATTACCGAAATCATTTGACCAAAATTTGATAATGGGGAAGTTTCAGATACACAACTAACTGAACCGAAAAATTCAAAGCCTGAGTCTGATATTTCTGAACCTGAGTCTCCTCCAACTGTTATAGCCCCTACTCTTGCTCCACCTTCACCGCAAGTGAAACTTATTATTACAAACAGTCTACCTCCTGGTCTCTTTAGTATCGAAGATATTACCGCAGAGGAGGAAAAAGAATCTCCACGTACTCCAATTTTTACTAATGAACAAACAATTTTTCCATAACTTCCTTTTTTTCCTTTTCGACTCAATCCTTGGTATTTCACACCTTTGAACTTTTTAGGTCAAATTATTCCACATTACTGCACTCCTTAGTGACTTTATGCCAGATTAAATATGTCAGGAATGCTTTCTGTAATTATGCCTACTGATACCTCTATGTTTTTAAGCTCTCCAGAGTCATTATTATATGGTGGCTCGTCAGTCCCTCCTACATATCAGTCACTTTCCATGACTTTTTCTGAAGCTTCTCCTTTATCCCAAACATCTACTTTGTCAGTTGGTGTATCTACTTCTATTGTCCAAGTTTTGACATCAGACTGATATATTAATATGTTTTTCGGTAATGTAGGTAATCTGTAATGGATCCAACTTATCTTGAAGAGACCTTAATAATTTCTTAAGGGTTTTATAGGGTTTAAATTAATTTTTTGTGATCTTTTCGGATAAAATTATGGAAATGGAATTAGTGGTTCCTTTGATATAAATAATGGTAAGGAGAGCTTTGGGAGGAAGTAAAGGATCTATGAGGCGGTGAGAGTAGGCAAACCTGTAGCTTTATTGACTTGAGATGAAGAGTAACCATTCTTGATAAGTGATTTAGTGAGGTGAGCCCTTTTCGAAGATAAAAATTGGGGGTCAAAAATTATGATCTGTAAACTATCGTGGATATTCCACTAGAGATTTCATCACAACAAATCTGATAAAATTATATTTAAAATATGAAATTTTAGACTGTTAAAGTTTTATTGGATTTATGGATTTGTAAATTTATTCTTAATAGTGCATGCATGCGAATTAAAATTATTCAGAAAAATAGAGAACAACAAAATAAAATCTCACACACACATTTGACACAACATATGCTCTTCCGGAGAAAAACCCATCAAGAAGGTGAGGCCACTCCGACCTCTTTCTCTAAATGGAAATATGGCTGCGAATACAAAGAAGTTTGGCCTATGGCTCGTGGGATGCTACAATGCAAAAATCCTCTTTGTGTGCTCTACCTCATATCCATATTGGTTATGTTTTCTCATCGAGGGAATAAATTTACTCGAAATAATGGAAACCCTTTTCCTCCTAGTGGCCCAGTTCTAACACAACCCGATAACCTACTAGTGGTTAGGTTTGACTACCTCAACTCTTAACCAAAGTTACAATATAAACTATTCTTGATCTGGAATTATGTAGGAACACAATAAAATAAAAAATACACATAAACGCAGAGATGCAGCAAAAATAAGACTTCGTTGCATTAATATCACATAACTGAAATATGCTTACAGACAGAATGGAAATAAACTAGCAATGTGTTGGTAGCTTATCTCTGAGAAGAGATGTGGCGGATACAAACCAATGAAATATGTTAAAATGAGGCTCGAAGGCCTATTTTTTATTGAGAAACAATGGAAAACCCTAAACATCCAAAAACCTAACCCTAGAAGATGAGACACCAAACTATGGGCCCCGTTGGGGTAAATTGGTACATCAATTTCCCGGGATCGTAACTTTGGCATACGATCTCCATTTGACGCACATGATACCTCATTAGAAACATCTATCTGAGGACTATAATTAATGATAAAAGAGATTTTGAGTAAACAATACATATTTTATTGAAGGTGATTTTCCCAAAAAAACATCGTTTAGGGCCTCAAAACGGCTCCAGAAGTTTAGAACCCGAAAAACTACCAAAAATAGTAAACTGTGCTACAATTAAGGAAACTGAAAAATTGAAAGAAATAATGGTCGAGGTCCAAGTGGAATAGGTGGGTGGCCACTAATATCCACCTGGATCATTCCTCCCCCTTTAGGAATCCATGGTCCCATGCGTTGAGTTCCTCCATGAGATGAGGAAACTTCTGTTGAACTTAGTCCCTGGTGAGCCACTTGCCCTTGTGAAGGAGTTGCCATGATTTCACAACTCAATATAGCTAGATCCGTTGTTTTCGAGTGTTATTGACCTATGTGTCCATTATCAAATCAGTTGTGGCTTGTTCCATGCAGTTTGGGTTTAACTTTGTTGGTGTGATTTGTTCTGCCATGTCAGATGTGTCCAATAGAGGTGGAAAGTAGGGTTGAAGCGGTCAAAATTTAACACTGGATGCAAACAAAGGAATGGTGGAATATTGAGCTCGAATGCATTTTCCCCTACAACCTTGGTGATGATGTATGGCCCATATCGGATCGAGTGAAGCTTGCGGTGGGGTCCAGCGAGGCGCTCCTTCTAAAAATGTAGCCACACTTTGTTGCCCACGTGGAAGTTCTGTGGCACCCGATGCTGATCATTTTGCTACTTGTACTTAGAATTGGATATGTCCAATATTTCATGAACCTTTTGGTGGATGTGCTGAATGTGGTCAATGAAGTTGTTCGCCTTGTCAACTTCAGACTGGACATGAGCCTAATCGCCTTGAGTAGCTGCAAATGGCATGGCTATGTCAATGGGACATAGTGGTTGGAATCTCAAACCCACTTGAAAGGGGTTGTGGTCAGTTGAGTTGTGGAGGGCCCGGTTATAGTTGTGTTGTACATAGGAGAGGCTCTCATCCCATGTGAATGGATGTTTTGAGTTGTACATGCGCAGAATGCGTATGATCATCATGTTGATGACCTTTGTCTGGCCACAGTTTGGAAATGGAAAGTTGTGGACTTGGTGAGCTTGGTGTCCAACATTGATCGAAGGCTAGACCAAAATGTGTTGAGGAACTTGATATCTCGATCTGAGATGATAGACTGTGGGGTACCAAAGTTTACCCACACTCATTCAAAGAAGAGTTTAGTAGTGGCTTCTGTTTTGATATTCTTCTTGTAGGCTGCCATAATGGCCATTTTTTAGAATCTGTCGACGACCACGAAAACACAGTCGTTGATGTGCCTAGAAAAAGGAAGGCACGAAATGTAATCCATGGAGATGGATTCCCAAGGTCGACTAGGGATAGGCAACAAAGTATAGAGGCCTTTATTTTTTATGGTCAGTTTGGCAATGGCATAAGTAGTGCAGGATCTTATGTACTTCCTGACATCCTGTCGAAGGTTCACCCAATAAAAATACTTCTGCAATACTGCTACTATTTTCTCGACCCCGAAATGCCCAGCGACCCGACTGTAGTGTGCTTCCCAAATCATCTTGCCACGCTAGCTTGAAGGAACACAAAGGTGTCCCAAGTGACATAACAATGCATCCTGGAGGTGAAAATTTGGAATTTTGTTACCCTCCAAGAGTATCTTGTATGTGTAGCCTAATTCTAGATCGCTCTTGTAGAGAAGCGTCCAATCAGAAGTCTCGTGCCCACAAGAGTTGAGCACGGTTGTTAGTGCCATGATCAGTGGTGGGTTGAGGAAGTCTGCAACATTATTTGTTCTATGCTTCTTGTACTCGATGTTCAAATGAAATTGTTGCAGATATGTGGACCACTTCTGATGGAAATCATTCTACAACTTCCCTTGTGTCTCTATGAACTGTAGGGGTTAATAATCTGTGTGGATGACCGTTTCCTTCCCCAAGATGTAATGCTTCCATTGTCGACAATCCTGCACAATGGAATAAATCTCTTAGTCATAAGTGGGATACTTCTAGACTATGTCATACAGTGTCTCACTATTATATGCCATTGGATGCCCCTTTTGAGTAAGACTGCCCCAATAGCATAGTCAAAGGCATCTGTCTCGATCTCAAATAGTTGTTGAAAGTCTGGTAATGTGAGCATAGAGGCAGAGCAGAGGCAATGTTTCAACTCTATGAACGCCTTATGTTGAGATTCAAACCAAAATAATTTTTCTTTCGCTCCTCCCTTGGTGACTTGACTAAAGGGCCAAGTGACATGGGAGAATCCCAACACGAACCTGCGGTAGAAAGTTGCAGAGCTCTTTTCGAGTGGTTGGGACTCGCCAATCCTGAATGACTTGGATCTCGGTTAGATCCACATGCACCCTCCACTCATCAATAATGTATCCTATATACTGAACCTAGGTCGTTCCAAAAGTGCACTTCTCCAAATTTTCAAACAACTTGTGTTGTCGTAGTGTTTGGAGTACATGTTGGATATGGTGGAGGTGATCTTCCAAAGTCTGGTTGAAGATCAGGATGTCATCTAAGTACACTACTATAAATGAGTTGGTGAATGGCTGCAAGATGTCATCCATCATCCTTATGAAAGTTGCAGGAGCATTCGTCAACCTGAAAGGCATGACATTAGGGGAATTTTGAGGTCTAAAATGGGCCTCCTAAGGAAATAATAAAATAATAGCTAAACCAATAAAATAATATTTATGAATTTTCAATTCACTTTTTTCACCACAATCCATGTAACCATAGTTAAATTCAATTCAAAAGTTGTACCAAAATAAAATTAATAAAAAAATTGTATTGATGTGACTATAAATAAGAATGAGTTTTTCAAGAAAAAATCATTATTAATGAACAACTAATGCATTTGTCCTTTGTACCTAAATAAATTAAAATAAAATATAAATATAAATTCATAAATTCTTAATTATATTATATGCTATTAATTAAAATTTATATTATTTAAATTGTATAATAACATATAATTAATATATTATATACAAATAATATAATATAATATAATAAATGTAATATATTATTTTGTGTGTGAATTTTATATTACATATTAAAATGATTTGATTTATAACATAAGATGAAATAATATATAATATAAAAAAGAATATAATATATATTCTATATCATTTAGATTATTTTTCATAATATTATATATAATATTAATATAATCATAATGAAATGAATTGAGTCGTATTTAAAATTAAAGAAAAAAAGTATTGAAATAGATATAATTTATATTTATAAGTATAATATAAGATTTATATACATTGAAATTTAGATGTTTTTTTTGCCCCAAACTATGTTGAACCTAATATAACATTTTTCAACTTACAAAACTAATATATCTTATTTCATCATACAAAACTAAAATGGTTTTCTTTTTTTTCTTTTTTTCTTTTCTTTTTTTTAATAGTATTATTTATAGATTTGATTTGATTTATCCAAAAATTACAAGGTTACATTTTTATTTATTTTTATTTTATATGTATAGATATAAACTTATAATTAATTTGAAATTGTAATATTAAAAAAAAAGAGATGAATATGTAATTTAAAAATAAATATATGAAAATGTGAAAATATAATATTTATTAAAAAGTGTGTAAAAAAATGAAGATTGTGTAGGGATAAGCATTGTTTATTTCAAGAAATATGAAATGAAAATAATAATATTTTATTTAAAAAGTGTGGAATAACATTTATTATTAGTAATTTACTTTATGACTTTAAAAGTACTTAGAGCACTACCATGGTTAACCATGAATTTTTATCTGCCATTGAAAATGTGACAAGTACCTTTAACTCAAGCAATGCCACATGAACCATTAGGGATGATGTCATCCTCTAAAATTTGATTAGATCTCATAAAGTGAATTTTGATTGTACATTTTCCTTAGGAGGCCCATTTTAGACCTCAAAATTCCCCTAATGCCAACAATTCGAACAGGCCCTCCTTGGCTTTGAAGGCAGTCTTCCACACATCAGAGGGTTCTATTAGTACCTGGTGATACCCAGACTTCAAGTCGATCTTGCTGAAATATTTTTCCCCCTTGAGTTGGTCCAGAAGGAAATCAATCCACGGGATCGGGTACCTATACTGGACAATGATCTTGTTCAGTGCCCTACAGTCAATACAGAGTCTCCAAGTCCCATCCTATTTCTGCACCAACACGATCGAGCTCC
The DNA here is from genome assembly GCA_034641835.2 of Pinus albicaulis. NCBI lineage: Eukaryota > Viridiplantae > Streptophyta > Pinopsida > Pinales > Pinaceae > Pinus > Pinus albicaulis. Next base: position 56,929 of record JAXQQM020067074.1, read on the forward strand.
CACATGGTGATGAACTTGACCAAATGAGACCTTTCTGCAGAAACTCTTGAATCTGCCTCTTGATCTAATCGTTCTCTAGAATAGAGTGTTGATATATTGGTCCATTGGGCAGAGGTGCACCTGGGGTTAGATTGATGGGGTGCTTGACCTGACAATGCAAATGCACCCCTGCGGGTGAGGTGAAGATGTCCCCGTACTCCTCCATGACCTTTTTCCATTTGTTGTTGTTGTGCAAAGAAGCCCTGTCTGGAAGTCATGGCCATAGTATTCTTCTTGTCCTGAGGGAGGATCATTAGGAAAAAAAATTTCTCAGTTTTGGAAATGAGCTTACTGCATTGCTCTGCAGTAACCCAAGAGATGGCGGTAGGCAGTGCTACCTCTAGTATCTTGTACAAATTATTGCCAAAAGTAAAAATAATAGCAGTAGGCTGAGACTCATACAGAATATGTAACTTCCATAAGTGTGGTTGGCCTAATAATACATCACAAACATCAAGAGGGGCAATGTCACATAATACCTCATCCATGAAGGGCTTGATGTTGTAGGGAAGGCGGCACTCCCAGCTGACACGGAGATCCCGTCCTTGGTGAAGCCACCCGATGGTATACGGTTGTGGGTGTGTTGTGGTCAGCAAGCCCAGCCGCTTCACGACCTCTGCTGAAATGAGGTTCTTTTGGCTCCCATTGCTGACAATGAACTACAACGAGGAACCCTTTACCCACATCTGGGAATGGAGGAGGCGCTCCTCCTCCTCTAGATCCTCATGGTGGCAACGGTGGTTTTGGGATCCTCATCGATAATTTTCTTCCCTTTTTCACTCTCCTTGTCGGGTTCTGATTCAGAGTCAAAGCATGCATCTGATTTATAAGCCTTCATCTCGGCCACCAGTGACTGTGTGGCCTAACACTCACTTGTGTTGTGAGTGGAGCTCTTATGGAACTCACACCACTTTCCCATTTCCTTCTTTGGCTTTGCGGTGTTTTTATTTGCTTGCAGCTTTGGTGGGTTATCCTGGGCCGCCCCACCTTGGCTTTGACCTTTGTTTTGTGGTTTGGGGGCACTTTTCCCTTGCTTCTATTTGAAATTTTGCTCAATATTGGTAGCATATTGATATGCTGCACCAAGCGAGGATATATCGAGGAACCTCATTTCCTCTTGAATGTATCTGTGCAGACAATTGCGGTACTTCAGCACCAAATGTTTCTCTGAATCTTTGATACCCAATTTTGAGCGCAAGATATGGAACAGATTCATCAGCTCATGCACATCTTGATCCCTTTGTTGCCACAGCATAGTGTGTTAGTGTCTGTCAGTCCTGTCAGTCACCGGTGATAAAATTATGCTATTTCATATGGTTGATAGGGTCTTAGGTCTAATTTTTATAGTTTCAAATAGGTTTTCAAATAAAAATTTGATCATTGGTTAGTCATCTAGGTCATTACTACTCCTTTCATTCTCATTTTCAATAAACATCATCATGGTCAGGTCATTATTGTCTGAAAGAGTGTATTGGTCATCTTGTTCCTCATTCTGGTTATCATTCCATATAGTGTCATCATTAGGTCATATTATCAAATGTCATGTAAATAGGTCATGTCATCATCAAAGTCACCATTAGAGGGAGTAGTAATATGGAAAAGTGTTCTATAATGATCTCAAAATGCATTTTGATATTTATCATGATGTAATTATGTATCATAATCTTTAAATATCTTGTACACAATTTTATCAATTATTTTGTGAAAAGACAAGGTGGGGCCACGTCAACAAATATGAGAAAATCGACCCTCCAGCCTATAAGAATACCAACGGATCACGTCATTTGCTCATTACTCTCTCATAAGACATCTCTCCACCATTGAATTACATCCCAGCCCTCAGAGTAGCCAAACTTCTCCTTGAAAAGCTGAATTTTCTTGTTGTGCTACGCTTTTCTCCAAGGTGTTATGCTTTTCTCAAGGGAGCACAATCTTCTGTTTCCAAGGGTTTCTTCATCAGCTACAAGTTCCAGCGCATCAAAAACAAGTAATTGGGTTAAATTTTTCCCTCATCTTCCATACACCTCCCTTGACACTTCCCCTCATCCCTTTCCCTCATTTTCTTTATTCCCCTACAAAGCCTAGCCAACATTACACTTTCCTACGCTAGGACTATGTTTTGCATTTTTATATCCCTTCCCCTCACTCATTTCCCAAAATTCCACCTCCATACACTCCCTAACATCTATCCCTACTACCTTAAATTTTACCAATAATTTAGACACCTTCAAACCCCTTCATCTCCCTCCATTCAAAAAACCGCCCCAAATCCCCTGTTTTCCTAAAACTAAACCCTAATTCCCCTTCCTAGTGAGCTAGGGTTTCACATGGATTCAGAGACCACTGATAAGAGGAATCATAAAGGAGGTAATATCATCATATATGAACCCACCAGAGTACAGGATATCATGTCTTCACCATTTCTCAAGAAATCATTCCAGGATGCAAGTTGCCTTGTTTTTTGCCAAAAGATTGAAGAATTGGGTTTCCGTGATAAATTAACAAGCATCTTTGCTGCCAGTCTAAGGAGGGATAAGGTAACCATTGTAGGGGTTGTTTTTACTATTTAAGCAGAGGCCATTTCTATAGCCAATGGTACCCCAAACCATGGAGAGCTCTCGTTGAAAAGGAGAAACCTAGATATTGAAAATTATAAGATGTTTTTTAAGCCTCTATACAAAGTTGCTCCAAAGCATATTTTTCCTTTCAAACACTTGCTTGACAAGTATGCCCCTCCCATAAATATGATCATGAAATATTTTACATGTGAGGGTAGGTTTTCAATGATATATTAGTACCATGTTAGACTATTGATGCATTTCACAGGTGTTAAACTTATTAACCTACCTCACTACCTCTACATAAGCTTGGTCAAAATGGCATAAAAAGTACATAGTAAAGGGCAAGATCATCAAGCAAGTTTGCTCCATAATGGCTTGGTGAAAATCATTGTTTGCCATTAGATTACACAAGTCAACTTGTCTTGGGAGGCATTTATGCAGTCAGCCTCACTTTTTCCTACTCCAATTCAATCAAGCGGTTGTCTACACCTTTGACATCACCAAGACAATAAGAAGTAGGTTCTACAAGAAAACCTGTAACAAGGACACCTAGGTCTGAGGTGACTAAAACATATACCAAAGGAAAGAGGTTGATGTTTTCTCATGGCAGTGTGGAAAGGGCTCAGCCTACATTAGTGGAAAAAGAGACAGTAGCACATCAGCTTGAGGCACCATTGGAAGAGGAACAATAGGGGCATTTTGACACTGACATGGCAGACATAGAAATTCATGAGGAGGAAAAGTCACCAAATCATATTATCAAAGAGAAAGGAGATGAAATCAGAGATATCAAGGACAAACTATCAAAGGAAAACTTCATGATTACATTTCTTCAGCAGGATAACAAGCAACTCCAAGTAAAACAACTTTTGTTTAGCAAACCAAAGGCAGATTTGGAAGAGAAGGATGGCAAAGGTAAGTCAGTGATTGATATTCAAAAGCTTGAAGATGAGGAAGTACAAATCAAACCAAGGTGGCCAAGAAAAAGAGGTCTCAAGAGGCAGGAAGAGCAAGAAACTAAACCATATCCATCACTAGGTCAAGACGATTTTGATGATTTAATTGTAGCAAAATTTGAGCAAGAAACTTAACCATCTCCATAACTAGTTCAAGAGGATTTTGATGATTTGATTGCAGCAGAAATTGAGCAAGATAAAAAAAATTGGCTTGACAAGGTAAATTTTTCTTGCAGAATATTCTTGAGAAGGCCAACAGGAACAACAAGCTTCAGATGCATATGGCCATGCATTATTGCACAAGGAATAATATTTCTCAGATTAGGTCAAGAGCTTGAAAAGGAAATTGAGGAAAATCCTATTTAAGAAACAGAAGAAGGATAAGCTTGACTTGTTGGCTAAGGCCTCTCTCATTTCCTAACACATCATTTTCAAGCTTAAAGGGGCAATTCTGCACCATTTTTGAAGGAAATTTTTGAAATTTTTGAAATTTTATGATTTTTGTCTAAAACAAGAAATTCATGACAGCCAAAAGCGCAATGCCTTAGCACTGCACTTTTCCCTGAGGGCTCCAAATCACAAAAATTTTATATTGGTGGATATCTTGTGACCTGCACATGTCATCTATATATTTTTTTTTTCTGGGTGGATGAAAAACGAAAAAAACATGCTAAAACCTCAATTTCTGCCATTGTTTTCACCCCGGCGCTGCGCTTTTTGTTAGGATATTCCGTCACATAGGAAATAGTTAAGAATAACTTAGTCTAGTGTAGAGTTAGGTAACGTGTGTTTCTTTACCATGTACATTTGTAACTTATAATCCGACGGTCATGATTTGTAGTGATCCAACGGTTATCTCTCACCTTGGTATTAACGACACTTGATCCGTGGCTTAACACCCGATTGTTCCATGATCTCTATTTAAAGAGCATGGATGGTCATTTTTCCGGTAACCATTTATGAGAGAAACATATGTAACTTTTCTAATTATATTAATAAATTTCCTAAAGTGGCCGTGTTGGCTGAGGTCGTGGACCGTTTCCCTCTCTGAGGGTTTTAACCACGTGATTATACTTATGTACTTATTTGTGATTTTTTTGTGAGCGGTGACCTTTGGTTCTTGATCTATGTAAATTACCTTGTAAATTCCTACTTGGCATCAGAGCTATTTTGAGGGTCGCGTGCATTGTTGACTAAACTCTGAAGCCGGTTTGACTGCATGTGAATATCGTTTTGTAGATATACTAATTTTGAACATTTTTGGGCTTGGATAACTTCTCGGTTGTGTCCGGAGCGTCTGTTACAGTGAGGAATGTGTTTCGTCTCATGCGAAAAGGTTTCCAGCTGCCCAAGTTATGACAGTTTAGATCTGGAGGTATAAAGCATCTGTTTTGCAGTTATATTTGTTAATAGTTCTTCTTATTTCGGCTCCCTCTTTTGATTTTCGGTTTTCAAGTTTTATTTATTTTCTGAATCTAGACCCTCTTCTCTGTGTATGCTCTTTTCTGTGTGCTACGTGCGATCTCGGCAAATCAGAAACACGAAGAAGGGATTTTTTTGCTACGTATGCTCTTTCCCCGCGTCTTTGTGCGATCTCGGGAAATAAGAAATAGTGAAAAAATTGATAGTTGCCGGTAAGGCTAATAAAAAATCTAACATTCTGTCGTAAGGGTTTTCATTTCCTTTTTTGTTGGCTCGGTTTTTTTTTTTTTTTTTTTTTTACTATTCAGTATGTGTGTCTTTTCCTTAAAAAAAAAAAACAAAAAACCCTTCCTCCTTTCAAACAATAACATGATCTTTTTACTATCTCACTTGGTGAGGAGTTAGTTTATGAGAATAGAGGTCTTGGGTTCAAATCTCTTTCTCAAGCTTCTTTTTGTAAAAAAAAATTGTTAAAAGGGGCAGAATATTTTTTTTAAAGTCGCACTTCATCCTGTTCCCGTAACTATTCGGCATCTTGAACTCATTTTTTCAAAAAGGCATAACTTCTTCATCCGGAAGCCGTTTTTCAAGATGTTTTTTTTAAACGGCCTAATTTTTCGAGATATTTCCATTGGAGTAGTTAGTTTCAACTTTTCTCAGCTTCAGTTTTTTTTTAAATGGAAAGTGCATTCCCGATTATTCTTAACAACACCAATTATTTCCAATAGCTACCTCACATGGTAGATATACCTAGAAGTAAAGGGATTTACAGAATAGCCATAGGGGTAGAAACTAAAACTTCAGATGATGATAAAGTCACTAAATGGGAAAATAAACAAAATCAAGCACGTGGGTTGATAGGAATGTCCATTGCTCAAGATCTTCGATTTCATATCCTTGACATTGACACCCCTCATGAAGCCCTGGATAAGCTAAACACTATCTTTGGCATTCAAAATGAAATCAGGGCTCACTAGCTTGAAAATGAGTTGCTTAATTTGGACATGTTGAAGCCTCGAAAATCGCTGCTTCAAACATTGGGGGAAAACCACCCGGTCGGGACCTTAGGACAGCACCTTTTTCGTTTGGTGTGGTGGCTCCGACTGGATTGATAGGACCAGTTTCCTAATAACTTAAATGGGTTGGTGATGGAATTATTGGATGAGTGGGAAATAGAACTAAAATAACTTAAATAATCTATCTAATTTAATCTATAACTTAATACATAATTCTAAAACTAACCCGGGTGTCAAATATGAATATAACTTAAAGATTGTTTCAATCAAATCAATAACCATGAAAATGTATTATAATTTAATTGAAAGCAGCATCAAATAATGATAACTCTGTTTAAGAAATTAAACAGAGTTATAATAACACATTGTACTCATCATTTTATATATCATTTGCATATACTGTAAGAGATGAATATTTCCACACACTCAGAAATGATATGTATAAAGAAATATTATAAAACAAGTACATATAAATGATAGCAATTTTTTAAAGAGAATATATCATAACATAAGAAAATTAGCAGTGAATAGATAGAAATACCATATCCATCTTGATATTTTTCCTGATGCAATTCGATATTCAAATCCAGCACTTCAATGTAAAATAGACTCCAAGATACAGAAATGCAATTCTTAAAGACAATTTTCTATAGAACCACCAAATGTGATCCTTTATAAAAATATAAGAGTCAATGGAGTACAAAAATGTAACATCCAAGTCAAAATATTACAAATTCAGGACCCCTTTCTAAATGCATGAAAGGGGTTTAAATATGAACTTTAAAATAAAACAAAATAACTAAAACTACTGCTACAATCTATCATCGGAAATCGTGAAACAGAATTGAGATATTGAAGTGAAACCGATTCATTGATTATCTCCTGCGTTTAATGTGCCCAGATGGAATATTTTGAGCATATCTTTAACTTCCACTGGATGACTCATTTTTGAATGTAACTGCCCAGTATACGTAGCATCAGAGAACTCAAGAATGATAAAATTAATAGCATTTGAAAGGAATTTGATGGCCATTTGTTGACTATGTGGCTTGATTAGATAGGTCCACATGATATCCCATGAAATTCCTTGAAGTTTTCTAATATGTTGATTCTTATTGATTGTCTCTTCCTTCCACCTGGAATCAGCTTCTTTTACTTTTGGTAACTTGCCTGGGGTACAATCTGAGATCATATTAGTGGCATACAAGATGTCATTAATCAACTGTGTTATATTATTCATCATACTTTTAGCTCTTGATATGGCTCTTTATGATTTCATCAACTGTTGTTCCCATTCCACAAATAAAATTTCCTGGTGTCTCTCTTCAATTCTGGGAAGATTAGCTTTTCTTCCCTACTCTGTATCCTGCCATGAAAGAAATTTAGAAATTTTTTCATCAGCATCATCAATTTCTTTTCTGAGAGTGACTGCTTCATCTATCAAAGATGATGTTATTTCACACAAGGGCTCAGCTTGTGCCAACTTTATACAAAATTCATTTAACTGCTGAGATAGCAGTTTGTTTGTTTCAAGAGCTTCAGTTTTGAATTGATCTGATTTAGGGTAATCTTTGAACTTGTCCAATGCTGATTGGAATTTTTTCTCTTGTTCAATCTTTGCATTTTTCTCATTTTGCAGAATATTTTGTAACTTTTCTACCTCTTGACTCAACTGTTGCTGTTTGTTCAAGGCTTTTTCATCAATCTTCTTCTTTTCAATGCTAAGCTGCTCTTCTAGCTGTTTAGATCTAAGCTCCTCATCTTGCAATTATTTTTCCAACTGAACAAGCTTTTGCTGATTCTCTATGGCTTGTTCCTCCATCATAGCTATCTGTAAGTCTTTTTGTTTCATCAACTGGGAGACTTCAGAAGCTTTGTCTATAGTTGCAGCACTATAGGCACCTACGTATTGAGATAATTTGATGAGAACTTACGACGGATTCACCTCAGCATTTTTATAAACAATATTCATAAATTCCATTTATGATGTTGAAAGTGGATCCTGGTCAGTTCTTCTCCTCTTCCTCTGCTTTCTAACAATAGCCCTATGCTTAGGACTATAAAAGACATCTAGAGGAGGAATGTCTTCTATTTTCAACACAATTTCCCCTGTAGGATGTTCAGGAATAACTTCCATATCTTGATCTTCCAGAACATTAACTTGGGGATTATTTTGTTGTCATATTTTCCAGGCAAATTTCTCATATTGGCTCAGCAAATGGGAAGAAACTATAAGTTCAACAGATTCCACTACTTTTTTCAGTAGTTTCTTCTCTTCCAAGCTGAGAATCTGGATTATTGCTCATATCTCCTTTTACTGCTTGTACAATAGGCTTACTGCCTGTGTCTTCCGTCTGTGTCTGTACATTGGCCCTGCTGGTAGATGTTTCTTTAGTTGCTTTTCCAGATGCATCTTCTTTTTCATTTTGGTGTGTTTCAGATTCTTGCACAGGAATTCTTAATTGATCTAGAGGAGTTTTGAGCAGTCCCTGGCTTCTAAATAACATGAATTTATTCATCTCTTCAGTATGAAATTTAGACTTGGCTAAGTTATAGACTTGGGAAAATTATCAACAGAAATAAACAAATCATCGAACTCATCTGGTTCATGCTCAAATCGAGCGATTGAAACTGAAGTGGTGAAATCAAAATCCACCTTCTTTGGGTCATATTGCCGACCTGGGACTGTAAAGAGTTTAAGATCTCTTATCTTGATGACCTCCTTCTCAGCATGTGTAAAGTTATTAAGAGTATAATCCCCACAGTGGAAGGGAAAAGTAGGCCACATCAACTTTTTATTATTCTTCAAAGACCTGGACATGCCTTCTACTGTTAACTGATAGGAAATCTCTTGTGATAACAGTTTATCGGGAACATACAGAGGCAGAATATGGGGCTCTACAATGCTCCTGAAGACTCTGATATAAGTAAATTTTTCTTCTCCGAACAAGTCCCCAATCAAGGATATATCAATTTTAGCTTTTTCAGAAAGCCTGGGAGGGAATCGGTTAAAAATGGTTTGATAAACAGGGATGAGGAAACCGTGGCAAATTCTATAAACATGTTTTTTAAAATGAACTTTCCACAAGAAATTATGATATATATGAATAGGAGCAGGATCTTTAGGGGTCTATTTCCATCCTAACATGGGAAATTCAAAGTTGAAACATAGGGCGTCAAAAATATAGGCAAAAAAGTAAAATGGGGTTGTGTTTCCTGTGTCCTTTTCCTTTCTATACTCGAGGATTCTATTGGCTATCTTATCTAAAAGGATGACAGCCCAGTCCATGATTTCGGAATTTACAGCAGAATGGATTAAAGGTACCATTTGTATCGAAAACCTAGCTGAATTATCATTTCCAAATAGCCTGCACATCATTGCGGCGGCATAACAGTATGGAGGCGAAAGGGATTCCACAGAGTACATACATGATGCCTCGGTTTTGTGCTTCTCTGGCGCTTTCCTCCTTTCTTTGATTGGCTCAAACTAATTTTCATTACTTGCAGTGAAATATTTAATAAAGGCTTTGTTGTATACCTTTTGCGGGTTTGGAATATGGTACATTGCCTTAATGTCCTCTACTCTGAATGACCCAAATGTTGTCCCCGCAGCTGAAACAAACGTCCTATTTTGGATGGTGACATTATCTATCACCTACCGGATTACATCATAGTAAGGGAAAATGTTTGCTCGAGCTGAAATTCTGTGGAGAAATGAATTTGCAAGGGCTTTAAGAGGAGTCTCAGAATCAGAATCTGAGTCATCTTCATCAGGGACTGTCGCCTTTACTTCAGTAACCTTAGGATTTTCTCTTTCAATCATATTATATACATTTTCCCAAGTCATTTTTCCAAGCCCCTGGCATGAAGTGTCTGTAACCAGCTTAATTCTGGCTGGTTTCTCTTTAGGTACCATGGTGAAAATAGGGGTCTTTGCAGCGATAATGGCCTTTGCTTTCCTTGATCTCTTAGACATTTTGTTGTCTGGTAACGTTTCCCTTGCTCGGTGAATGAAAGGATTGGGTGTTCTATAGTTTTGCGATGGAGAAAAGCTTTCAGACGTGGTAAAAAGAGAATAAAGAGAACATCTATATGAAAGATCTATTCGTTGATTTCCATTTATTAACTCCGTATTAAAACTTAAATGCCCTTTAAAGAGTCACACTCACGCATTCAAAATAGAATCAATAACCATCATTCATTTTATTTTTCTATTAATAATAAACGTACAATTTGAGATCGGCGATTTTGAAATGAGAACATAAAACTTTCCCTTTGAATCATGCAATTGCGACGAATAAATAACATATGCGCAATGTAAAATATAAAGATTAAGTATTAATCACATCGGGGATTTTCAAGAGGGACAACAAATAAGATTTCATAATCTCTGTCGATTTCCGATTGCAATGATGGTGTATCGCATCGGCTTTTTTCAAAAGAAATGAGTTGCAAATGATATTAGCCAATTTGAAATTGCGATTACAGTGGGGTCCATCGCATCGAGATTTTAGTATCATGAGTGAATATAATATTTGTTCCTCCAAAATGCGATTACGATCAATCGCATCGCATCAGAGTTTTACAAATGACCGAATGAAGAGTTTGCGTTTTTGTTTTGCGATTTGCGATTTGAGATGGGGCCCATCGCATCGGAGATTATAAAACAAGCGCATATTACATTGCTCTTCCAAAATGTGATTGCGTTCAATCGCATCACATTGAAGTTTTATAGAACAAATGTGAAAGCTTAAAACTTTTTCGATTTCCGATTGTGATTGGTTCAATCGCATTGGAGTTTTTCAAAAACAAATATACAAGTAAGGATATCTGCAATTTGCAATTGTGATTACTGTATCACATCGGACATTGTTCCAATTGAATACTTTTATGTATTATGTTAATGTGATAAAGTCTTTATATATCATCGGATCGGAAATTTTTCAATGTTGAATTTGTTTATATACACTTGCTATTAAAGATATGCAATATATGCCCTTTTAACAATGAACCTTTATTGTTTTATTTCAAAATGATCGGATTTCCTCTAAGTATTTTATTCCTAACTAAAAAGAAAGGGGACCTATTTCTAAATGAAATTTATTCTAAAAATCTGAAATGGAGAGGGTTGTTGTACCGTACAACAATTGGCGATTCACTGGAAGAAACAGTTATCTCTGAAAAAATAAAATGAATACTATATTTCTAGTAAGTAAAAATTTAAAAGATAATGAAAACTATCTTAGAGAAATTTTAAATAAAATCTAACTCTGAAAAAGAATAAAAATCACTTACAATTTCTTTCTAATTCCTCAAAGATAAAAACATTTTTTGGTTTTCTCAAGCCTTGATTGGTTGATAATACTGAAGTAAGGAGCTTTTCCAAGTTTAGCTTTTGTAATATACTCTATTGTCATAGGCATTTCCTTTGCTGCCTGCAAACGTTCATAGTCTCGACAGGGTTATCTTTTAACCATTAACCATTTCATTGTCCCATCCAACTAAGATTATGACTATTAATAAATAAATTCATAAGATATATTATCTCATGTTTTTTGTCTTTTACTTATTTTTTAGTTTAAGAGCCATTGTTCTGGTTTGGTAGCTAGTTAATAACAATGCCATTCACTAGTTGTAATTAAACTGAACAAGCTAGCGCGTGATGAGGCCCCTTGTCTTATATTTATAAGCCATTACCCTCTTTTGGTATGCAGTGTTGGTAATGTCAGTTTTATTACTTCTTATGATCATGGTAAGCAGACTCGTGATGAGACCTCTTATCTCTTAATTTTGCCATATAATTTCCTAGAATTACATTCTAAAAAATCACAACTTAAATGGATGGGGTGAAATGGTTGTATCCTTAAGAATCAATGAATGACAACTTTCAGATTTTTTTGTGTGCTAAAGCTTGAAAAAGTATTTACTTTTTAAAGATAACCTTTCTCTGCTCAATAAAATTATAATGATTTACATTTTCCTCAAGGTTTCAAAAGATCATGCAAATGTCTTGAACAAATTTTCAAAGTTTAACATTTTATTTTAAACTATCCAAAAATGTAATCATTTCCCTAAAAAATCTTATTTACACAAAATAAGTATTTATAATATTATTCCTAAGACATTTTCTAATAGTAAAAAGTCAATTAGAGACTATTACCAACCTTTATTTACAAAAACAAACAAAAATTGCAGAAAGGAATATGTACAAGTAAGAAGGGGTTACCTCCTTATGAAAAGAATTTCTTTAAGACAAGCCCATTTACAGGAAGAGATTCTCTCTTTCCTATTAAATCTTGGAGTATGAATGTATATGAGCCTATCTTTTCAGCAATCTGAAATGGTCCAAGCCACATTTTCTGAAATTTGGTATGCTTACCTTTTTCTTCATGTGCTTTATCCCATTTCAGAACAAGATCACCAATTGAAAAAAAAAAATTGAGCCAGTGAAACTTGAATCAAAAGAAGATTTTACAAGCTGTTGATGTTTTTCATGAATACCTTTTGCTTTCTCTCTATCTTCTTCTAATTTAAGGATTTGATCAAATCTCAACTGAATAGATGAGGAAGGATTTTCTTTAATAAATTGCACTAGAGCTAATGATGGGAGAGCTAGATTTGATGGTATCATAGCTTCTTTTCCATAAAATAAATTGAAAGGTGAAGTTCCTATTGAAGCTTTATGAGTAATACGATCAGCCCATAATGCAAAGATTAAAGACTTGTGCCAATTCTTTTGATTTTGATCAATGGTCCTTTTAATGATTTTGATGAGATTTTTATTAGTAGATTCAGCTAAACCATTACCTTGTGGGTAATAATTTTCTGAATATTTCAATTTAAAACCTCTTTTGATT
>JAXQQM020066807.1:0-67598 GCA_034641835.2 Pinus albicaulis
ATACACTAACACGTATATTTCGGGAATAGCATGGTACTTCTGTATTATAAATAGCATGTACAAAAGTAACGAGTGGAGAGATCACCTGAATCCTCCCACGACCTTCGAGCAGACCGTCGTCCGGATCCGTCCAGCCCTTGCCTCGCTAAGACTCCTTCCAAACTGGTGCATACGAGATGACATATAGGAAAATGAGCATCTCAAGGAAACAAGGGTTTCCTATAATGAACTGGGAAAGTGCAGGAGGCACGGGGAATCAGACTTGGATAGGGAATACCAACAGAGTATAATATCAATAAATTCTCTCTCTCCCTTAGGCCATACACATGAGGGGTTTTTATAGTCCCTCTAAGTAGTTTCAACAGTTGGAAAGAGTTGGCCACGTGCTGGGGTGGTTGAACTACCTGAGTAACCATCAACCCAGCGCGAAATTAGGGATTTTTTATATATTTTTTAATAATTTTAATGGAATACGCGGAAAATTGCAGCTGGACTCGCATATACACATGGAAAAGTACGGGCATAGTCGCGTATGGGGTTTTTTACACTGTTTTTAAGTGAATTTGTCCAAGTCTGTAGGAATGGGTGCCCAAAGCCATATAAGAAATCATGAATCATATGAAGGTGAGAAATGATGCTATAATAGATGCCCCCTAATATATGAGGTCAGAAGGGGTACATGATGACCGAAATGTATTATGCACATAGAAAGAACTTCGCAAGGACAAGAGAGGACTTCACCAGATTTCAGCCTGCCAAAAACCAATGAAAGAAAACAGAGAGTCAACTCATGTTGAGGCGGGCATAGCCATGCTCAGTCAAAAATACATCATATGGAAAGTAATAAATAGATCCAATATGTATACAAGTATAGTTGAAATGAAAGTACACAATGAATCATCTGAGCATGGCCCGGAAATACAAGTCTGAATCAATGTCCAAGTATCACATATAGAAAGCTGATCAAGGATGGTGCAACTGGATGTCTGATCATATAAGTAACTGAATCTCCAAGTACCGAATCATAAGAGGTGGAAAAAACGGTACAATCACGCAACTCGGGAGCCAACATATAGGATGTTGTTGTACTGAACTGCAACATATAAGGGTGGACGGCATCACTGGCAGAAACTGAATGGACTGTCAAAAGTGAACCGAGAAATGTTGATGCAACCCGAGGTCTTCACCGATCACTATGGCACAATTATACACAATGGGAATAAATGAGCTGAAGTCGACCATGTGAGAAATCGTTGGATTACCGGTCAATGATGTATACCGTTAACCAACGCGAGACAACCCACCGATAATGATAATGAGTGTCAAGGTGCCCCAGTACAATCTAACAAGTGCGAATGAATGAGTTGAAGTCGAATACTTGAAAGAATCTACCAATCAGGAGGCAATGATGAATCCCCACTGTCGATAGCGAAGAGTCTGCCACTGATGACTGCAAACCCTAAGGTACTGACAAAAAGACTCTAGACCTTATTCCCAGAGCAATGAGTCGGAGTCGATGGGAAAAGATCTGCTCGAAGGAAGGCATTAAGGCATCCCACATCAGTCCAGCGCGAGTGTAACCCGCAGGCCAAGATTTGGAAGGAATCGGACGAAGGAGAGTGATGGAACCAAAACCGAAGTACGTTTCCGACGTGCACAAGATGAAGCTAGCGCACGGAAGAAACCCTCTGAGCCAACCAATAATGAAAGCTGACACAGAGGCGAGAAATCCACCGATAGGGTCAAATGGAAATCCAGGTACTGCACGAATCCCAAGTGTGATAATGTGTGCTGACGTCGAACACAGGGGAAACCACTCAGTCAAAGACCCATGATGATGATCAAATGCTGAGCACGAGGTCACCTATCAATGATGGAAATAGGCCCAAGGTGTGGCTCTAGGTTTGCTCTCAGAGCAATGTGTCGTAGTCGATAAGAGACAAACCCGCCGGCAAGAAGTCAATGGGGACCTTCTCAAACCAGCACGAGTAGAAGACCAAAACATCTGATGTGATAGAACATGATACTGACAAGACCGGGAAGGCCGACTGAATAATGAGTCAAGAGACACCGCATAATGGCCGACTCTGGTTAGACTTCCCTTGAACAAAAGCACGACTCATGATGACCATGGCAGTAAAAAGTGACACTGTATAAGTCTGTTATGCAGGAGGTAGAACAAACTCTCCATATGATTGGAAGAGATAACCAACCGGGGGAGAACTGACAAGTGAAACATGGTAAAGGCTGAACCTAGGTCAAAACTAAAACCATCCCAAATGAAGGAAATATATATAAGTATATGTGCTTTGTTCAAGGGCGACAAACTGACTCTGTACTGCCATCAAAACAACGAAGATACATCCCGTTCCCGCTCTTTTGTTATATTTGATTTTTTTGTCTTTTTCATATAATAAGCCTGAAAAAGAATAAAAGAATGCTATGGTACAATGGATAGAATGAGTATCAAGAAATCAGATGCACTAGTTCCTGGGATTGGAACAATCCTATGCTCAATGCAAGGTGGTGAAAACTGGTCAGTGATACTCAGAGGAACGTTCCATCCATGGGTACAAAGGTGTCAAGTCATGATAGCTAAGTGCATGCAATGGTTAACTTGTACAGAAAGTCAAGGTCAAAAGTTGGCTTAAACATTGAGTCCAAATGAAGCCGGCTAAAGGCCAGGATAAACAAGTAGCCAATATGCAATGCAGTAATACAACTTAACGACACCAGGGAGCCTCAAGGGTATAAGCCAGAAAAAATGATAAGTGATGAAGAAGAAGAATGAAGCTTCAACACATAAGACATGGCGAGACTAAAGAGGACTCCCCGAGCCTACATAAAAAGTAGCATGGGCAACAAGTGATAGCGAGGAACTAACTAGGAAGGCCATGTAAAGGAAGGCTCTACCATCAAGTGGAAATTAAATAATCACTTTAGTGAAATTGTGAAATGGTGTAATACTCATACCGATGGGGATCAACACCCAAGGGAAGGACTAAGATGGAGGCCAGTAAAAAGATGCATTAAGTGGATTTCCTAACCTATATGCCAGTGAAGATCATATACCTGCCATAACAGGTCAACATTCATGGATAAAAAAAAACCGGAAAAATCTCAACTTCATCAAAATGTACCTAAAAATATACCAATCTTGACACTTACAAGCACCTGGGTTATGCAGCTTAAGATAGATTGAAAAAAAAAGCATAACAAATTTTTGCGAAAATTTTCAACTTTTTAGGCATAAATAGACAAATTACCTTATATTTGGTTCATTATTGCATTGCTGATTTGGAAAAAAGTGCTCTGGAGCAAAAAACTTCTTTCGTCAAATCAGGAACAACCGACCGTCGAAACGCACCGAAACTTCAGGTAGGCTCCTTAATCATCCTGTTTATTCATTTTGTCCGTTTGGAATTTAAAATTAAGTGATTTTTAGCTTTAAAACCCTTGCTAAAAAATGCGGACTTGTGCATACGCGGATTCATTAAAGGAAACTCGCGTATACACGCGACTGTGCAAAGGAAAAACCGCGTATGCGCAGGTCCGAATTCAAAAAAGCGTGGCTAATGCATGATTTTATGAAATTTGACAGGATGACAATCTCATGGAGGGAACGTGAGCATAACGCAATAGACCAAGAGGTCATGCAATATCGCGCAGCGCAAAATATCCTTCGGAACTGCGGATTGTTCAAATTCTTCAAGATGCCAAATATGAAAAGCAATGTGCGGTTGCTAGAAATGCTCGTAAATTACTGGGAATCAGATCAGGATTGCTTCATAATTGATCAGATGCCAGTACACATTGAAGTGGAAGACATATATTTCATTACTGGACTCTCCCGGAGGGGAGAACCAGTAGATTTGCACGGGAAGCCCCTGGGAGGGTTAACCGTGGAAGACTATGTCCACGTGTATTGCGTACCGGGTTCCAAAAAGGTTGGAACTCAAATTGCAATTAAAGATGTGAGGGATTTGCACATGAAAATCCTCCTTTTCACCATCAACAGAGTGGCAGGATTTGCCTCCCTACATCAGGCGTCCAGGACGCAAATGAGCATAGCGGTAGAATGTTTGACTCATGTGTATGATTGGTGCACAGCCCTATTACTGAACATGAAACAACAGTTGACCTCAATTCGCCAAGCAAAGACCAAACACTTTGGCTACGGTACAATTTTGACAACATTCTTCTTTGAGAAGATACCAGCATTGAGACCCAGAGTTATCTCTACCATCAGTAGCCCGCGGGACCCAAGAATTGCCCGTTGGGCGGACATGATGAAGAGACTGGGGGGTAGTGAGGTACCCCGGACCACATGGGACGATGAGTTCTTCCTTTGGTGGGGAGAACAAATCATCGTAGTGGACGACTATCCCTATGCCGGGATGGACTTTCGTGGAGATCCAGATCTAGTTCTTCCACCAGGCACAGCATGGGGAACAATCGGTAAGTTTTGCAAAAAATTTTTGACTTATATAATTTTTTTTGGATTTTTTCAAATATGTATGAAAAAATGAAAAATAAACATGTTTTTGATTGGATTCATAATGACTGACAATTAAAAATGATCATGTTTCAGATGTTGGACCAGTTCGACCTTAGGGTCTCCCGCGCCACAAGCGCCGCAGGGGTGAAGCGGATACTGTGGATTCAGATAGGACTCTCCAGGCCGTGCAGAGAAACTTGGAGGGATTAACCCGCCAAATCCCTATGGCTGCCGTGGAGGACCTGCCGGAAGCCATCCAGAGACGGGTGGTAGGAGTACCTCGAGACTGGGTTAGATTATTCCGCCGAGTTGCCACTGCAGTCACGTTCTATAGGAACACGACTTCTGGGCAGGGACCTCAGGAGTAGACAGATATTATGTATTAGATGACTGTATATTCTTTTTTGAGACTGAACATGATGAGGGCATAAGCCCAAATTTTGTACGACATTATGGATCCAAATTTTGTAAAGTTTTTTAACACTCCGATGATATATATACAACGATATTTGATGTGATGTGATAAATGTATCAAATGTATGATGTTTTTGATGATTAAAAATTTATTGTATGGAATGATTAATATGCCAATCCAATGCTTGATTAGCTAATGAGTCAGCAAACCAATTGTCAGCTCGAGGAATATGAATGAAAGTTAAAAACTGAAATGACCTTTGTAACAAACGTACCCTCAAGAACAATCGTAATAAAAATGGATCTCGTACCCGATAAGTGTTTTTCAACTGTGACACCACCAGCTATGAGTCCAAGAAAACTACCAACGAATCAACACCCAAAGATATTGCCTCCGAGAGTAGATGAACCACTGCAGTGTATTCTGCTATATTATTGGAAGCAGGACTAATGCAGACGCCTCTTGATACTAACAGCTGACCGGATGGATAATGAAGCACCCAAGCCGTGGAAGCTAAGTTCCGGGTGTGTCTACTAGCACCATCGGCGAAACCAAAATGACTCATGACATCCAACACAACCTGCCAAAGCAGATAAAAAACATCACCAACTCATCAAAGATCGAAAATCAACCAGATATGTACAAAACAAAACTACTATATACAAAAGCAACATGCCAGGCCAAAGCCTAGGCATAATACTTCTTCAAATAGAGCCCATTTCGGGGCTCCGACAACTCGTTCCCTTCAAAATAAACCAAGGTATACGCTCCTTTCTTAAGGACTTTTTTAACGATAAAGGGGCCATACCACATAGACTTAAACTTTCCTGCCCCCAGGGCATCTTTTTCTTGGGCATAGACCAAAACAAGGTCACCTTCCGAAAAGACCCTAGGCTTGACCGCCTTATCGTACTGAACTTTAACTCGGTTTTTATGCGCTTCATTCATCGTGGCGGCATCCCGACGCTGCTCATCGAGATGTTCTAGATGAAGAAGTCATTCTGCCAGACTAGAAGTGTCAGGAAGAAGTTCAACAGCTAACTTAAGAGAAGGAATCTCGCATTCAATAGGAAATACGGATTCCACTCCGTGCACTAGCTGAAACGGAGTAAAGCCAGTTGCAGTTTTCACTGACGTCCTGTATGCCCAAAGTGCAGGATATAGCATAATATGCCAGTTGGATCTAGCTTTATCAATTGTCCTTTGAAGAATTGTCTTCAAGGATTTATTCACGGCTTCCACTTGCCTATTGGCTTGAGGATAATACGGAGATGAATGCTCCTGCCGGAAACCCA
Source organism: Pinus albicaulis (assembly GCA_034641835.2). NCBI lineage: Eukaryota > Viridiplantae > Streptophyta > Pinopsida > Pinales > Pinaceae > Pinus > Pinus albicaulis. Next base: position 6,209 of record JAXQQM020066807.1, read on the forward strand.
ATTTGAGAGCCAACTCAGCCATCATACTATTCTGAAAATGACTGCCATGGTCAGTGACAATCTCTCTAGGAATACCAAAACGAGTGATAACTTGGTTGAAAAGGAAAAGAGCTACAATCTCACCATCGTTCCCAAAAGTAGGCATAGCCTCGACCCACTTCGTAAAGTAGTCTACTGCTATAATAATGTACTTGTGACCTTTTGCCGAAGGCGAGTTACAAGTAGTATAATCAATACCCCACTTTGTAAAGGGTCCGACAGTAACGACTGGAAAAAGCGGAGCTGGATGAGCGCGCATTTTTCGAGTATAAACCTGACACGGATGACACTTCTTGACCGATTCAATACAATCTTTGAAAATCGAGGGCCAAAAGTATCCAGCACGCAAAATCTTTTGGGCTATAGCAAGCCCAGATAAATGACCCCCACAAGCTCCACTGTGAGAATCATTGAGCACAGCCTCAGCTTCTTCGAGATTTAAGCAGCGTCTTAGGATTGAATCAACCCCTCGACGGTACAAAGCATCACCAATAATCAAATAATTCTTGGCCAAGTGACGCAGTTTACGACGCTCATCTTTCGAAAAAGTAGAGGGAAACTTCGCAGTCTGGAGATACACAATGATATCCCCGTACCAAGGATCCTGTGAAGAGATAAGAAACAAGTGTTCGTCCGGAAAGGACTCATCATAGATCATCTCTTCCCCACAGGGCAACTCGGAGATCAATTCCGCAAAGACTAATGATTTCTTGGATTTGGCAGACAGGAACTCAAGATCAAATTCCTGTAGAATCACAATCCATCGATTATACTTGCCCCCAATCACTCGCCTGCTGAGGACAAACTGAAATGGATTGGCAGCTGCCAAAACATAAGTTTTGCGAAGGATAATGTAATGCCGGAGTCACTGCAGAGCATGAACTGCTGCTAAGGCTAACTTTTCTATCGGGGTGTACCTAAGTTCAGGCCCTACCAGTCCTCGACTAAGGTAGTAAATAACATGCTCTACAAGAGCATCATCCTCCTGAACCAGAACCATACCAATGGTAGATTCTGTTGCTGCCAGATACAAAAGAAAATCTCTGCTATAATCAGGTGGACTCAGTAAAAAAGCAGAGGTCAATGCCTTTTTCAAAGCATCGAATGAGCGTTGAGCGTAGTCGTCCCAAAGAAAAGGAACTCCTTTCTTCAACAGTCTCATATATCCCTTTGTAATTTCAGCGTAATTGACGATAAACCTCCGAAGAAAATTAGACTTTCCTTGGAGACTTTGAAGCTGACGGATGGAAGACGGGGGAGGCAACCGAAGTATTGCCTCAACCTTGAAGGGATCTACCCTTATCCCTTCCCTAGACACAATGAATCCCAATAGCCGACCGGATGTAACCGCGAAAACGCACTTGTTCGGATTCAATCGAATCTTATAGAACCGACATCGTTCAAATATTTGCCGGAGGTGACCAGGATGATCCATCCTCTTTCGAGAATGAGCAGCTAAATCATCTAAGTATGCCTCGATAATCTTTTTGATGTCGTGAAAGGCATAAGACATGGCCCGCTGAAAGGTAGCCCCAGCATTTTTAAGACCAAAAGGCATCTTCTTGTATGTAAACGTACCCCAGGGACAAATAAATGCAGTCTTATGTTGATCTTCAGGACGGATAGTAATTTGATTATATCCGGAGAAACCGTCCATGAAGGAGAAAATCTCGTTACTGGCACACTCGTCAATGATCTGATCGATGAATGGTGTGGGGTAATTGTCTTTAGGACATGCTTTATTTAGGTCTCTGAAATCGATGCACACTCGAATCGTTCCTTGCTTTTTATCTACGGGAATGGGGTTTGAAACCCATTCAGTCAGAGGAACAGGGAAAATGAATCCCGCCTTAAGCAGCTTTTCAACTTCAGCTTTGATAGCTGCTGCCTTCCTAGGATTGACCGGACGAATTTTTTGCCTCACCGGCTTAGCGTTTTCATACGTCTTGATCTCATGCTGGACAATAGATGGGTCTATGCCAAGCATTTCCTCATAAGACCAAGCGAATACATCCCTATACTCTTTAAAGAGCTCGGTGTAAATTTGAACCTCTTCACGGGAACATTCAGCTCCGATGAAGACATTCTCGATAATATTGGGATCCCTGGAAATGTTCACCGGGATAGTAGGAGAGATCACAACCATGTTCCCTTCAGCATAAACCTGTGTTGGTGCCAAAGGGTTCAAGACTGGGTGAACAGGACCAGGAGACGGAGGACTTGGAAAACTTGTTTCAACTTCGCTCAAGTCAGGTAAGAAGTAAGACCGATGATGCAAATCATCCCACGGTCTATCTATACCAGTCATGGCTTCCAGGATGGCCTCTTCAGATGGAAGAGTGGTATCAAGGCAATCCTGGGCCGAACAAGAACTAAGCGTCCAAGCCGGAGCCACATCTCCATCCAACTCTTCTAGTGAAAGAGGAGCTGGAACGGATTCTGCAATGTCAACAATAGACTGATATGCAATCTCAGCTGCAGAAATCGGAAATGCCATTCCACCCACTTGACCTTCCGCTAATGTGGCAGTAGGGGAAGGTAAGGTCCAAGGGTCCGTAAAATAATGAGTTCTGAAGAACTCTCTTCGAAGAGGAGCCTTGGAGGATGAAATAGCATTAATATGAACCGTAGGAGGAGGAATATCAAAAGTACCCATCAAGGAAGAATACATTCCAACTCCTAAATTCTCAACAGGCACCTTAGTATTATCCAACTTAGGAATAGATGAGTCAGTAGACGCATTCGGGTCTACAGGAGGACAGTCCAGTTGATCCACTGTAACAATCCTCCCTTCGTGGGGGAAACATATAATTCGAAATAATGAGGATGCAATGGCATCCATCTCATAAATCCAATTCCTCCCCAATAGAAGGTTGTAGTCCAAGGCTGCATCCACTACCTCAACTTCTATATCAACAGTTTTGCCCCCAACAGAGATGGGAAAAGCTGGGACAATACCATGGGGTCTGTGAGAATGACCATCGAACGCAGTAAGAATAGTGCTAGATGGAACAACTTTGGGAGATCCAAGTGTCTTCCAGCATGCGAGAGACATCACGCATGTAGAAGCACCCTCATCAACAACCGTTCGAAAGATATTGCACTTCCGATACGACGATTTAATATGAAAAGCCATGTGATGAGGAAGTCTCTTCTTAAAATTAGTCATATCAAAAGTAATCAGAAGAGAATTTTTTGGATCAATAGCCCCAATAGCAGTGAGCAAAGCACTGCGCTGAGCCGGACAAGACTGGAGTACCTCTAAAGCTGACATAGCACAAGGAATTTGCGCCAGATCTTCTACAATCGAGTAGTTCTGGGCAGCCCTCGCATTTGGATTAATCGTTGACCGCTTAGAAGATGCTTTTGGCATCCGAGGCATAGACTCAACAGTAGGCTTCGTGATGTGAAGCGGCTCAGTAGCATCAGGAACTTCCTTAGCTTTCGAAGACTCTTCTCCGCCATAATCACGGGATCTCGTAGCGATATCCGCGTGAGCACTCATCATAAAAATGTTTGATGGAATTTCCCCTTCCTGGGTGCCCCCAGAGGAAGCCCCAAGATTTTGGTTCGCGCCAACAACTAATTGCTGCCCTTGGGGAAAGGGGTTTGTTAACACAGCCTGGGAACTAGAAGAACCCTGCTGAGCTAACAAGCGCTGAGCATCCTGAATTTTAGGGCAAAGGTGTGTGAGATGGTCTCCAGCACAGAGCTTGCATGGAAACTTCACTTTCTTTTTCTCCTTTTGACCCTCACCAACACGCTCATTGGTTTTATTTGCATTGCCCTTCCCGTTCTTCCCCTTCTTCTTGTTATTTCGTCCCTTCTTCTTCCCATCGGATTGTTGATTTCCTTTGGGATCAGAAGCTTGGACATCATTTATGGACAAAGACTGGGAAGGTGATGAATCAGCAGGCACAGCCTGACCAGAAGGAGCAGATTGTAAAGACAACTGCTGCAGTTGAGAAAGCAGGCTGGCTGCACCACTATTGACCGATCTGACAAGCCCGTCACCATGCGGACCAGGTTTAGTTTTCGACAAATCTAATTTGGAGCGAGGAGCATTGGGTAAATACTTATAAAGTACCCCAGACTGAGAATAGATCAGTTCTAGCTGTTGGGCCCTAAAAATGGCCTTCTCCTCAGAAAATACCCCAGATAGGGATACATATTTTGAAATATCTGACTGCAGAGATTTCAAAAACCACTCGAGAAGGAATTTTCCTGGAATATGAGCTTTGATAAGCCTCTTCCTTCTCCTCCATTCCTGAATGTGATCAGAAATGTGCGTTGCCTCATCCTGCTTAAAATTAGCCAGGAGTTCGGTCCCAGCCTCATATCTGATAGGCAACTGAAAATGGTTTAGAAATGTGACAGCCAGTTCTCCAAATGTAGCAAAACTGCCCCCAGTAAGCTCGATATACCATTTGGCAGCATTTCCAGTTAGGGTGCGTTGAAATAATCTCAACCTAATCAAATCATCGATCAGGGAGTTCGAAGAACACCATAAGTGGAAAGTGGTGATGTGGTCCGCCGGATCCTCTCCATTCTTACCTTCAAACTTTGGAATGTCTGAAGGAAGTTTGGTCGGGACCGGAGGCCACCCCGGACTATAACGAATCGGGTCATTAGTCAACTTCGACAAATCTGGCAAGTTTAACGTTGCCAGAAAAGGTAAGCGAGGCAGAGCCTGAGGATTCCATCCTTGATGGGATGGGTTCCCAACATTCTGAAAAGAATAGCCTGGATTTGATGAGGCACCAGGCTGCCAGAAAGGACTCGTAGAAAATGGAGAAGAACCTCCTCCCCACACCGAGTTACCAAAGCCCAGACTAGTTCCCCCCGCTGAAGTATTAAATGAAGAGGAGAGCCCCTGATAGGGGTTCCAGGCATTAGACAGAGGAGAAAAAGACTGATAAGCACTCGATGAAGGGAAAGAAGCATTCCCTTGATGACCTGCGTAAAACTGATTCCCTGCCCCCGTTGTAGTAAACACAGGATTCCATCCCGTAAAAGTAGTCGAACTTTGCCCCCCAGACCAAGGGTTGAAACTCTGGGTCTGGGACGTAAACGGAAACAACCCTAAAGAAGGATTGGAACTAGGAATGTGCCCAGTTCCAAAGGGGAAACCCTGAAACGAAGCTGATCCACTAGCCATGTTAGACATGGGCGTAGATCCAGCTGAAGCAGCGGAAAAGAAAAAAGAGGGATTCCCACTAGAGGGCATCCCTGAACAGAAGGGACCAGAATGAGAAGCATGTGCCTGGGTGAAACCAGAGCCAAACACAGCAGCACTAGAAGCAATCGAAGATGAAGCAATAGTGCCCCCTGCTTCAACAGAAGCAGGAGTCTGAATGCCTGCAGCACTCACAGCAGAAGCTGCGTTCCCAGTCGTGGCCATCGAAAGATAAGAATGATATGGAAGATCTTCCGGTCTCTTTGACTCAAGTCCGATGTATTGAACAACGAACGGATAATTAGGAGGAAGAGGAGATGGACCTGTAGCAGGAGGGTCAGGTACGTCTTCGATTTGAAAATCTTCTTCCTGAGGAAACAAAACTCGCGAGGTGAGCGGAACGCTCCTCTCGGGACCGACACCAGAATCAGCTATGAAACCTTCAGACCTCTGTGGAGGATCTCTCTCCACTGCGTCAGACGCCACAGGGTGGTAACCACCTACTAAATCACTCATACGCCTTCTCGAAGAAGGCTCTGGACTCTCGGGAGATAACCCCCAGATTCTCCTCGATCGACGAGGCGCTTGATCAGCCACTTTTATAGATTTTAAATTAGACTCAAAAAAGTGAAAAGCTAGGCAAGATAGGAGCAAAGAGCACTCACTATAAGAAAAATCCCTGAGATTCAATCAAGCAAACAACCTCCAATTATTTCCGCTCCGGTTGATGAGGACCGAACACCAAAATACAGGAAAGCGAAATATAGGACCTCCCGAAAGCAGTCTGGGATGATTAGGGCCCAGAACAACTAGCGAAGGTATCAGAAACAGCTACGCCGACCTCCTAACGACAGCCTTTGCCGGCTCAAGCACCCAAGCTTCGCAAGGGCACCCCCCAGAAGTACTGCTGAAAGTGATGCGACGTCTGCCTCAGGTACCACGGGTATTCCCCCCCGCAGTCACCTGTGTGGAACCTAGGAGTGGCAACTATGGATACCAATCCATATCAGAAGCCGGGCGGAACGGTCTTGAGGTAAGATTCAGCCAATCGGAGAGGGGGTATCCCTCTTCTCAGCCTTCACTTCCCCTCGCGCTTGACTCTCTGGAGGAGAGCTTTTCCGGTCCACCTAACGGAGTTGGATTTCGCTCAATTAATCAACTTCTATGTTTGTTTGAGCGGCCTTGGAGAGTTAACTCTCCACTCACCTATTCCAAGGCCCTACAACCTAGCTAGTTGGTGAATGACACTTAGAAAACTTGCTAGTTGATTTTAGATTAAATCGCTTATTTTAATGGGTTGTTATGTTAAGTCACAAGGATATGGAGATGAAACGTATGGTGTTTTGACGCAAAAGAAATTAATAAAAACTTAACTACATGCAAATGCAGTTATTGTCTTTCGATGAAAAACAATCTCTATACAGGTTCTACGAGACTAAAAATTGTATTTTTTTTTCTTTTCAAATAGCAAACTCACACTCACAAAAAATATGAAATTGACTAAATGCTGAAATGCACCTAATGCAAATCACTACAAGCATGCAAATCCTAAGATGCAAATCTCCTAAAGCAGAGCGAAATTTTCCAAAAATTCCTTCAGTTTTAACTCTTCTTTGGTTGCCCAAAAAGCTAGTTCTCGAAATCAAGAACTCTTAAAATGAGGACACCAAGAACACTTAAAAACAAGAAGAAGAAATTAAATGACAACTCCTCCTCAAAATCAAGCCAAAACTAAAAGCAAGAAACCTCACAAGCTTCAAAAGTTATAGCAAACGAAAATGAAAATGCAACAACAAAAGCAAATAACAAGTGAAAATGTTTTTTAAGCCTTTGAAATGCAAAAACAAAAAGCAAAGCAAATGTTTTTTGAGCTTTTTAGTTTTATAAAGAAAGAGCTCGAAAAGACCAAGCACAACTATCAAAATCCAAACCAAACAAGACCGAATTTCAAGCACAAACTTCAACAATGCTCCCAAACCTTATAAAGCTAACTCGTAGCAAGATCAATAAGAGCAAAAGAAGACCAGAAAACTCAGCCACTCAGCCTAGACAAATAGTGCAAACTCGTCGCAAACAAAAACTCCAAAGAAGCAAGGAAAGCTCTTCAAAAGTTGCAACAAGACCTAGCCTATGGAACTCAAGAAAACCAATCAAGAACCGAGAAAAAATCATAATGCGAAGCACAACACAAATATAGGAACGAGTAAACGAGTAGAAGCTCACTGTTTTGATAAAGCAGAACAACCAAGAATGCTCAGAAAGCAATCTTGGTACTCAAACCAGAAGTGCCAGCACCAGAAACCACACTTTGCCAAAAAGACTAGTTTTCAATCAAACGAAAGAGAGAAAAGACAAGAAACCACTTCCTTCACAATCCGATGGAAGTTGTGGCAGGAGCAGATCACTCCACAGCTCAGAAGGTTGGTGGGCGGGAGTTCAAAATGCCCTGAGTGTCCCGCTACTTCAAATATGCAGCAGGCATCTTTGTCTGCTAAGAAACTCGCGTATACGGCAATTTTAACTGAATGACTTAGGTATTATCCCTTTTGTATGCGAAAAAAGAGCGCGTATACAAAGGTAAATAATGAAAAAACAAAAAGGACAAGCCTGGAAAAACAGGGACTTCGGAGTGAAACTGCATAAAAAGTAATCATTTTAAATAGAGGTCTAAAGGCAGCAGAATCTACAGCATTAAACATAACGCTTTCACAAAATGAGATCCCACAGTCGATGCTTGGAGTTCTGTTTCGGGGAAATCTCACCCTAGAGGAAGTGTCTTTGAGTTCACAACCTCATATAAACGAAGACATGCTATGAAGGACGTCACATAACCATGCATGTTCAGAAAAACTAAATAAGTAGAGATAAGAAGGTGCACATGGGAATCACAAATCAAAGTAGATCATGAGGTCAAACTGACAACACTTCTTCCTTCTTAACCTGAGAAACAAGAAGAAACCAGCACAAAGGACAGGTTGTACAACATATGTCTACTCTAAATGTTAGTGAGATTCATATAAAACATTAAATAGATCATGACGGTACTCAATAACAATATTCTCACTTGTGCTTTTCTTTATATGTTTAAGAACAACATGGTGCTTGCCATGTTATAAATAACGCGCTGGTAACGGATGGAGGAATCACTGGATGCTCACGACGCAAAACGGACGGGTAAATGGGATCCGTCCAGCCCTTGCCTCGCTAAGACTCCTTCCAAACTGGTGCATATGAGATGACATATAGGGAGATGTGCATCTCAAGGAAACAAGGGTTTCCTATAATGAACTGGGAAAGTGCAGGAGGCACGGGGAATCAGACTTGGATAGGGAATACCAACAGAGTATAATATCAATAACTCTCTCTCTCCCTTAGGCCATACACATGAGGGGTTTTTATACTCCCTCCAAGTAGTTCCAACAGTTGGGAACAGTTGGCCACGTGCTGGGGTGGTTGAACTACCTGAGTAACCATCAACCCAGCCCGAAAATAGAGAATAATTATATATTTTTTAATCATTTTAATGGCATATGCGGAAAAGTGCAGCTGAACTCGCGTATACACGCGGAAAAGTACGGGCATAGTCGCGTATGGGGATTTTTACACTGTTTTTTAGTGAATTTGTCCAAGTCTGTAGGAATGGGTGCCCAAAGCCATATAAGCAATCATGAATCATATGAAGGTGAGAAATGATGCTATAACAATCATAAAGATAAGGAATTCCCAAAACAATACCTGATATCTCAAGCGGTACCACATCAAGTTCAACTTCATCACAAAAGTTTGAATTGATGGATAGTCTTAGTATGCACTTCCTTGTTACCTGCAAGTTTTCATTCTTGCATATCCACTGTAAAGGATAAGGTCTTGGATGTCTAGCAGTTTCAAGGTTTAGCTGCTTAAGAAAGTCTTTGGAAATCAGATTAGTTTGTGACCCACTATCAAAAAGTGTATCAATCTTGGTATGTTTAGAAACGACTCTAATATGGAAAAGTTCAATTTTTGTATCTTCATCTTGAGTGACATTGGAACAATTTGAAAAAATAGTGCCTGCTATGTTCTTACCTTTCAAACCCATGGCTGTAATCTTTGTTTCATCTCTTGAATCTGAACCTAAGTCATGTTCAATTATTGCAACAATTTTTCTCTCCTCTTTGGCTTTAAGTTTGTTTGGCTTCAGCTATGGATGAAGCTGCCAACATTGGTCTTCATCATGGCCATTCTTCAAATAATGTTTACATGTGAGTTTCTCTTTCTCTCTTTTGACAGAGCTATTTCTCTTTCCTCTTCCATAAAACTTGTGCTTTCCTTTACCCTCACTATCAATTTTCTCATCTATATTTTGTTTCCCTCTTGCTTCTAAATGTGTGGCTTGAAAAAAAACCTCATCTATCTTTGTGGGATTGAACATGAGAATAGTGTGCCTAAGGTAACTGTGCAAACCCCCAATACACTTTAACAAATTTTCTTGAGAATACAAATTAATACCCAAAATAAGATCTCTTCTCCTAAATTCATGAGTATAATCTTGTACACTTTTCCCTTTCAATTGTCTAATTTTTTTCCATTCCATAATGACCGTTTTCATGTAAGCTAGAGGATAAAATTTCCTTTTAATGGCAACAATAAAACTTGACCAAGACATTGAGATCTTACCATAGATTTTAATCTCTTCTTGATTCCTTGCTTCCCACCATACAAGTGTTGATCCTTCCATCCTCAAGGAATCCAATTGAATCTTTATATCATCTTCATGAAGGTTATGAATTCTGCAATACACCTCCAATTGATGAATCCAATTATCTGACCTCCAGGCATTTACCTTACCATTATACATTGGAAGCTCAAATTTTACATTAAGTTTGAGTAGGGGAGTTTTTCCTTTTTGGGTCTTTGAGTGAGTATTAGTAGTTTTGGTTGTGGAAGTGGAAGATGATGTTGATGGAGAAGATGACGATGATAATGAAGATGGTGGACATGGAGAAGGCTTTCCTCCACTGCCTTTTGAATCCTTCTCTTCATCCTTCATGCCTTTTGAGGTTCCCTCTCCACGTGGAGACTTAGAATTATCTCCAACCATCCTAGTGTCCCTCTCTTCAAAGAGGATCCTAACCCTTTCATTCATTTCATAGAAAGCATTCTTGTATGCTTCCTCTTCTGAAAGACCTTCAGTCTCTCCGACACCTAACATGATGGCTATGGATTCAATCTCAGCTTCTGGTGCAACTTTTACCTCTTCAATCTCATCTTCTAGAGATAAAAAATGAGGTGCTTCAAGTGCAACTATAAGTGAAACTTGGGGTGGAGATGATGCCCTTGTGGATCTCCTTCTTCTGGTACTAATCTCAGGACTTGCAACCAATAGTTTCCCTTCTCCTCTTTGCAACTTTAACCTTGTAAGCATCACAAATTTGCAACCATTAAATCCTACTTGCACAAATCTCAAGCAACTATCAAGCAAATAACCTTTGCAACCTGTTATCACCAAATTGAGTCCTGTTCGGCTGCTTCAATGGTCAACTTGGAGTAACTATTTCAAACCAGAATTTGACTGAATATTAGCCTTTTCAGTCTGAGAGGGCTCTCTCAAATTATCAAAGTATTTACTCAATTAGGTCTTAAAACATATGGCTAACTCTGTGAGTGGTTTAGTGTATGTGATTGTAGGTGAGAAAACGGGATAAATTTCATTACCATTGAGCTCATGGAGTCAATAAGAAGGAATTTAGTGACAAATGAATCTACTTGTGGAAGCTGAGGATTTTACTGTTTCAATGGAAGGACAACACTAACACAAAAATATTCAGTAACTCAATGTTAAAAGGAAGTCAGAGCATGTGTGACATGAATTCTGAGTAATCCAACCACAAGATACTGTAAGTAAGATAAAGAGAGACATAAAACATAAGCTCATTGAAACGTTCCAAGAATCTTAGGTGAAGCAGAAACTCAGTCTATCTATATTACTGATATCATAAATTACAATAGTAGCAGTCTCAAGTAATCATCTCCATGTACAACCTCCTACTGCTGCACCTGCAAGATATGCTTCTCTTGTTCTCCCAGCTGTTCTTAATTCCCTCCCAAGTAAATACTCAGCTATAATTAAAACCTGGGGAAGTGATGAAGAGATAACAACTGAGGAACATGTAGACCAATTCAATGATTTCATAGACAGAGAGGAAGTAGAACATGAAGATGTTAAAATGAGACTATTTGCTCAAAGTTTCACTGGTGAGGTCAGAAAATGGTTTAAAGCCCTAGCTCCCAAAAGCTTGCAGAATTGGAATCAGTTTGAGGATAAATTTTTGAGAAAATGGGGGAATAGAACAAACCCAGTGCAGGCCCTGACATAATACAATAGTTTGAAAAGAGTTGTAGATGAAACTATCCAAAATTTCTCCAAGATATTTAATAAATTTTATGACTCTATACATGCTCATCTTAAAACTCCCCCAGGAGCTTCTCAATTGCGCTATGCAGAGGCATTTGATTATGATTTCTCCATTCTTATTAGAGAAAGAGAATATGATACTCTAACAAAAATGAAGAATGATGCTATGAAAGTAGAAGTGAACATGATAGCAACTAATAAGTCTAAGATGGGTAAAACAAAACTAAAAGAAGAAGAAAAGCCTTCCACATCAGATGATATGTTTGATTCTATGATGAAGACTATGGAGAAACTTATGGATAGACTTGTCACCAAATTGATCTTGATAGGTTGCTCATCAATCAACTCAATGTAACTCTTTCAAACCACTTCTAAATGAATATTAACCTCTTCAGTTTGAAATGGTTTGAAAGATTTACATTGAGTTGATTGATGAGCAACCTATCAAGATCAATTTGGTGATAACAAAACCTTTGCTATGGTACCAACTTGATCAAAATTTGAATATTAGTTTTGTTGTGTTAATTTCATCTTCATAATTAAAAACAAATTTTTGATCCCTTGGTTCATGTGCATAGTTTTCCTCGGTGTTTATGAGTTTTAAGACAAGTAAATCTATCAAGTTTTTATGTTAAATTAAAGAGCATAAAATTTGAAAAACAAATGCTAAATAGTAGCAATAACAAGTACAACAAACCATCACAATTGATCCATTAACACAGTGTTTTTATGAAGGGGTTCACCCCTCCTGGGCTACATCTCCTTGGTCCAGCTTCCATGGCTTGGGCCTTTGTATTAGCTCAAATGTGAAAAAAATGTTGTTTACATTCACTTACTACTCCTGAAACCCACTTCAATGTGTCCATAATGTCGAAATCATTCATAAATGACTCTTCTTGTTCTCAATTTGGTCAAATTTTGCAAAATATATGGCCAAAACAGTTTGGCCTAGGAATTCTCCACTAAATCTAGAGATGACTCCAGTTAAGGCCGCCAAATTTGGGGCAGCGTTGAAATTGGCGGTTCTGCCGAAAATGTGGCCATTTTAAACTCGAGTTTAATTAACATAAGTAGAGATTATCTTATGGATAAGTGTTGATTAGCGCATTAAGTGCATTTAACACTAATCCAGATTAAAACATGTTTAGTGCATAAGAAATGTTTTATGGGTTTAATTAAACCCACTTTTAAACCTTAATCCACGCTTAATATTTCCGCTTCATCGTTGGTTATGGTTTCAATCCTGTGGTGAAGTCATGTGGGGAGGGGGCTTCCCCCCTCCAAACCCCCGTCGCTCATATCAAATGACAATAAATATAAGTTGCATCCATATACTTTTAAGTCTCATGCCGTAGGCTAATGGTAAGCCGATCCGCTCGCTTGGGGGAGTTCGTGGGGTTGAGCCCCGACCTCCACCCTTTCGTCGTTGTATATATTTTGCCACACAAAAATATATTCTAACATTTGATATGACATTGAATTCAGACTTTAATAAAACCTGACCCCTTTGGTATATTTAAACCTTCAGACTTTGGAATATATGTATGAAATTGATCTTTGATAATATTGAAACATTTAGAATTGAACCATAGTCCTTCAGACTTTGTAATATGTGAACCTTTATAATATATCCAAAAATTAGACGATTGGCATATAATGATTTGGACTATACAACCTTAGATAAAATTAAAATGCAACTGTAAACCTTGGTCCTCTAGAGGGGGCATGTGGCAGCCCCTGGCTGCACCATGTGTCTGCCTCTGGTTGGACTGTCCCATCCATAAAAAAAAAATTCAAATTCGACCTTAGGAGACTTTAAAAATAATTTCACCTTCCTAATCCAAACTGGCGAATCCTGTAGTGACACTTGTCACAATGTCATTGGGTGAAATTGAATAATATTCCCCAAATATATTTAAATTGGCTAACTAGGCTACCATGTCATCAACCTATCACTTCTGCAAATTTTTTAGTTGTTTTGGAAGATGAACAACATGCTCTATCTTCTTCATTTGGACTCTGTTTTTGACGAAACGAATTGCGTCGGATTCCTGGCGTCGAGCTCTTCTTTGTCATTCAGTTTCCATCCAATTTCGAGCACTTTCATTTTTTATCTTTTACATTGAGCACCTGATCAATTGGTCAAAGCAGGTTAGTGAGTAAGAGATCAATATTGCAGTGCAGCTGTAGCTTCAAGGATTGAAGCAGACATTGTAATAGATCCATATTCTCATCTATTAATTACAAAATAGAGGAGGGGTTTTTCCTAGATGGTTTCCCCAAGAAAAATACTGTTTTCATTGTGATTTAATGGTTGAATATTATTGCACGTGTTTCTATTATGTATTTTCCTTTCCATAGATTGTGAAGAAAAAATTTGTGTCTATTGTTTTCAATCTGAATTCATTAGTGACTGCAAATTTTGAGCTATTTCTATAATAATCATTTTTTCCTAACTCTTATAGTTTATATAATGATGCTTCAACTTCAATAACCCAATAAGAGTCGCAAGTTTTTAGATCCTAATTCCTTCTTGGTTTCCTAGTCTGGCAGGTTGAACTTATTGAAGGATTTCATAGCTCCATCAAATCACATGCCAACTAATCATTTAGCCATTAATAGATCTTTTTTGGAGGAACCTTGGTGAATTTTTTCATGGTTATTCATCATTTACTGGGATGAGAACGTACATCTCACATTCCCAAGTCAGTTTATACGTCTTGTCTTTTTTCCTTAAAAAAATAAGTCATATTTGATTGGGAGGAGATAACCTTGAATGAGATTTCCAACCATCTAGCCATTTACTTGAAGACTCAAAGATTTTTCATGATTGTGTATCTGGTCTTTGTGGTTGATTACTGTGATATGTTTGAGGGGTTACCCTTCAGGAGTAATCTAGATGTTGAAAAGAGATTTTTCAAACTTGCTACCTAGTTCTTTGAAAACATAAGCTACCTTTCCAATTTTTCTTTGTTTAAGATAAATTATTAACGAGTTTAGATATAGGTTGACTAGAGTGAAACCAACAAGAATAACTAAATAAGTAGAAGATTTCCTTAAAGGAAAGGGAATTTATGTGCAATAAAAAGACCATGCTTATATTATATTGTATGGAGATGATGGAAGCCCTTTTCTTCTTCCTACATTTGTTTTTTATCAGTATATTTTATTCGAATTTTGTAGGAAATACAAATAATGGTCCACTTTCTTTAATAAAAAGAAAAAGGGACAATTCATTTTCTTACCCTTTATTGTATCCAATGGGACAATGAGAAGTTCCTCCCATTTAATAAAAAAGTTAATGCGTTAAACTTAAAGGATGTGAAACCTCTTAAAGGTTTTGATCCTGAAGGGTTATTCTTTGAACATATGGCAACTACAAGATATGGTAATATTTTCACAAGAATCGTAGAAGGAATTGGAGACAACGACCTAGATACTCCTAAAAAGAAATAAAATCAAGCATGTAATGATGATTTGGTAATTGAAGCTAGTACAAAATCTCAATGTCAAAATACTAGAATAAAACAAAGAGGTAGAAATGAAACCAATGTACAATCTTCCTCTTCCTCCCACTTGCATAAAATCTCCTCCTCTGCCCAAAAGAAACAAGACTCAAACAAAAGAAGAGAAGAGAATAAGGAAGGACATGTCGAAGGAGGTGACGAATATTAGCCTCCCTAGACTGACATTGAGAAAACACATATAGTAAAATAACCTAAAAGGAAGAGAGTCCCAAATAAAAAAATGCTCACACAATTATGAACATTAAAAAGACATTATTGACATGGAAGTTGACACTGCTACTATACCTCACCAGGTACACAACTGGTTAGCAGCACAAATTGTTGAAAATTAAAGGATACCAAAGGATTTGGCTCAAGAATAACCAAATTATTTTGAAAAACAATATTTAATAATGCATAATACCCAATCTAATATTGAATAAAGAAAGTTGTATATAAAAAAGGTCCATGTTAATAATAATAAAATAACTTGAAAGTGTACGTATCAGGAGTTGGACCCTCAGGACTCCTCAAATTACATATGTTTACTAGCAACACTCTTACACATTCTATTTAGAGCAAGAGTTAGAAAATATTAAATTGAAAAGAATAATAAATGAACTAGAGGACACGCTAATTCCTAAGCCTTTGTTCACATAACCATTAACTATTCTTTCTCTAGACTATATACCTCAAAATACATCATGAGCATCAACACAAGTAAAGAAATTTGCTAAATTTCTTAGCGGAGTGGGTTTGTATGTTGCAGAAAACATCAATAAGTGACAAAGTCCCAATTCATAATCCTGAGAAATTAATTAAGTTTGAGTATTTTTTCACAATGGATTTCTAGTTTTATGGAGCATTTGCAAAAGGATTTGGAATATGATGAATACTTTTATGAAAATGATTTAGGTACTTTTGCTCTTAGGGTGTCAATATTAAGTGATTTTCATACAAAATCAATAAGGCTTACCCTCAAAATGTAGACTAAAACAAGTAAAGACAAGATGGTTGATAAATATATATTTGTTACGAGATTTAACAACCAACTATACCAAGATTAATGATAAAATAATTCGTGCATTTCTTAACGCAGTTAAAATTGTTGAGGATCTCTAGGGACCATAGTAATGAGAGAATCGATGCATGTCTATATCAAAGAAATAGTTAGACATAGTGTTGGACATAATCCTTTGATATTTTTTTTTTCTTGTAAATAGAAACGTAAATAAATAAATTAGGATAATGTGAATATGAAGAGACCCTTGGAATATGAAATGAAGGGTCACCTTATTCTAATAAACTAACTTAATGTTAATGGAAAAAAAAAGTTTCAAAATTAATCAACTTGGAGTAACATGGTATCAAAGGCAATTTTAGACACCTCTATCACTCAGTGTAACTCCTTTACCATCTTTGCTACCCGCTCAGACCTATATCTATTTTTTTTTCTTCCATTCTAGCTTATCAAATTTGTTTATTCCCTCTGCTCTCTTTAGCACATGTTTCATCTATACTAAGAAAACCCTCTTGCCTATCTGTTTCCATTCTCTCCTCAAGTAGCTCTTGGTCTCTATATTATTTCTAGATGGCGTCAACACTAGGGTTCAAACAACACCCTAACAACTCATTTCTTTGGCCTCAACATAATAGAATGACCATCAAAATAGGAATGGCATGACACAAGAAAGATATGCATATTACAAAATTAATTTTGTGAGTATGACTCTCCCTCTTCGTGAGTATGAAGTATGGATGAGTCGCATCATGTGCATACACTAGTGCATTGAGAGTTTAGAGGACCAAAGGAACTCAAAAGCTGAATGAGTCATGTTCCATTTTCTAACATATTGGTATTAATTTTGTTGTTCTCCCATTTCATACATGTAGATAATGTTATCTCTATTAATGAAATGCATGCTCCTAGATGGAAGATCAATGTACACAATACCACAAATTTGGGCCTTATTACATTGAAGCATCATAAAATATTTACACAAGGATACGATATGGTGATAAGGTTTGGATTTTAATTATTCTTCAATGTGTTGTTTAACTTGGCTATTGCATATATAAATCATGAGTTTCTTAACTACACACATACTTTCCATTCTCTTTTGATTACATTACAATTTTGAATAAAAATCCTTGTGTTTTCATTTGGGTATTGTGTTCCTTGAGCAATATTCACTATGTGTTGGTTCATCCATTGTTGGTATCAACATTGATTTCTATTATTACTTATTTTCCTAGCAACATGTTGAAAATGGTTGTGCAAGGGATCATTGATTTTTTATTAAGTTGTAAGAATTATATCACTTCTACGAAGCACTTAGAGATTACAAGGGGATATTAATAACAAAGATGCACTCTCTCATCTTCATCGTTGACATAATTCTAAATGGAAAGGGGAACTATAAAGAAAGGTTTAGAAAAATTATACACACCCTCATCTTAATGACTTATGGAAAGGTATATATGAAGGAGAGGAGGATAATTCACCCACCAAGCCCACATTAGATAAGCAGTTAGCCATTTGGGATAACATGTACAAAAAATCCAATCCCATGATTGTTTCTTTTGTAAGTGAAGAGGTGAGTCACCATATAGTTTCAATTTCACATTATTATGGTGCGTTGAATAAGTTTATTAAAGATCTATAGGACTCACACTTAGAATTAGATATTGTTTAATTAATGGTCAAACTCTTCAACCTTGAGTTGAAATATGACAACCACCTAGCTTAGCCTTTGAAAGTAGAGCCATCATGCATGATGTAGATTCCATTAGAGTTAAGATGGAGATTCCTCTCAAATCTTTTGTTAAGGTCCTTTACCCTACATACTCTCATTATCTTGATCTCTGCAAGCTAGTGGGAAACTTAAGTCCATTACTTTTGACTCTTTGTTGAAGTTTTCAAAATGTGAGAAATATTTCGGGAAGGGAAAGATAAAATTAATCCCTTGAAGAAGCAACATGCCTTGCTCAAAAATGGAATAATAAACCACATTATTCTGCTAAAGGAAATGGAAAAAAAAGAGGACGTGAAATAAATAATTTCAAAGGCAAGGGGTAAACACCATCAAGGAGAAATACATAATATTCACTACATTCATTGTAGCAGAGATGGAAATGATGCATAAACATGTAGAATCCCCTAGGAGATAATCAAAGAAAAAAACCAAAAATAAGGAAAAGATAAAACACCAGATCCAACTAAAGGTAAATCACCTGAATCTGCCCATTATATTGTTGCTTATTGCAATATTGAATTAATTGAAGATTTGTTTAACACTTCGTTTAGTTCTTGGAGAGATGTAGACTTGCGTAATACAAGTGCAACATGTCACATGACCTTCCAAAGAAACTTAGTTGAATATTTCAATGACAATGTAGATGGAACAATATATTTTGTAGAAAAATCAAATCTAAAGCCCTTAGGACTTGTCACCATCAAGATTAAACAACCTAGATTTACTTATTTTCTTCTACATTATGTGCTCTATCTTCTAGAGTTTTGAAAAATTCTTTTGTCCTTTGTTCAAATTCACCAACAAGACCACTCTTTTCATGTGTTTGATGGAAAAGAAGAAATAAGTAAATCATTTAACAACATGGTTGTCATGGTTGGAGTGGAGGATCAAGGACTACTGAAGTTGGAAGGGACATCTTCTCATACATAGAGTTATGCATACATCTCTCATTATGATGAATACATTTCCAATTAGTCTTGTATGGCACGTTGGACTTGGACATATAAATTTATACAACCTTTATGTATTGAAAAATAATGTTATTTTTGGTTTTCCTATTATTCCTTAGAAACTGAAGTAATGTGTTGTTTGTATCATTGGAAATAATAGAAAATAACATTTTCATGATTCTACTTCCAAAGCATGTAGAAAACTTGGATTGATACATTATATTTGTGTCACCTGATGCTTGTTCCTTTTGCTAATAGTAATAAATATATGATGACTTTTATTAATGATGCCACTAGAATGTGTTGGATGTACTTGTTGAAATGTAAATCTCAAGCTTTTGAAACTTCTAGAATTTTTCATGTATGGATTGAAAATGAAGCCCACTCATATATTGAATCTCTTTGTATTGATAATGGAAGAGAATACACCTCTAATGAGCTTAAAAAATATCTTCATAAACATGAGATGCAACACAAACCACAATTCCATAAAATCCTCAACAAATGGTATAGTTGAAAGAATGGGAAAAACTATATTTAATATGGTTCACCCAACGATGTTTTTCAAAAATGTAAAGTTGATGTTTTGGGATGATGTAGATCTATGTGCAACATATGTGAAAAACAAATGTCCATATCATGCTCTCATAAATAAGACTCCCTATGAAATGTGGCATGGCCACATTCCTTCGGTAAGGAATCTTAGGTTCTTATCCAGCTTTTATGCTTTGATTCTCAAGGAACAAAGAAGCAACCTTGAGGCAAGGAGTAAAAAGTATACCTTCTTGGGGTATTCAGATACCACCAAGGCATATACTCTTCACAATAAGGTAAAAAAGAAGCTTATTCTTTCCTGAGATGTATTTTTTCTTAATATTCCAAGACCAACAACATCGTTGAGCATCGACTCGATCATTTGGATATATTCAATCATGCAAAGATATATCATGAATTTGATAATACGATTCCACTTCTTGATAGGGGGATCCCTATTTTTGGATCAATCTATGGAATCTCCTTCTGAAACACTGTCTCCTCCTTCATATCAGGAAGACCCTTTGGATTATGTAATTGAGAGGATTGAAAGGATAAATCTTGATGCATCCCCATC
This sequence comes from Pinus albicaulis, assembly GCA_034641835.2. Classification (NCBI taxonomy): domain Eukaryota; kingdom Viridiplantae; phylum Streptophyta; class Pinopsida; order Pinales; family Pinaceae; genus Pinus; species Pinus albicaulis. The sequence continues at coordinate 26,141 of JAXQQM020066807.1, forward strand.
TTAATTAGTGGAGCAACCCAGACCATCTTAAAAAGGTCCCCAAAAATGACTAACCATAACACTTGAAAGTCATCATCCTAATGAGGTTAGAAAGACAAGAACTAAAGGCTCCACTAGACAAGATGGAGGTGATGTAAATAATTCTGATTCAATTGATGTCGATGATATGGATGCTTCATATGATTGAAAATTGAATTTATCTACTAGTTTTGAACCAACTTCCTTTAAAGAAATTGCTTCTCATGATGAATGGAGTAATGCAAAGAGAGCGTGATGTTGTCATAAATAATGGAGCATGAAAGTTAGTGGACCCCATTTAGAACCAAACTAATTGGTTGTAAGTGGGTATATAAGAACAAGTACAAATCATATGGCTCACTTGACAAGCACAAGGCAAGGCTCATGGAAAAATGATTTGCGCAAAAATAAGGTATTAAATATGAAGATAATTCCTCCCCCCACCGCCCACAACAAAATGGACCATCTTCTAGACTCTCTTTGCCTTGGAAACTCATAATGCATGGAAAGTTCATTGAATGGATGTGGAGTGCTATCTTGAATTGAGACTTGAAAGATAACGTATTCATGGTTCAACCAACATATTTTTTTGTAAACATAAGATAACAAAGTATGTAAACTTATCAAATCCTTATATGGCCTCAAATAAGCACTATGAGTTTGGAATGAAATTTCAATTGAGCATCTTATAAAATTGAATTTTAAACACTTTAATATTGATTATTGTTTGGCAAAAAATCGCTCTTGCAGAAAAGAGCAATCTCCCTAGGTTCAGAAACCAAACACTAGAATAAAACACAGATAAAAATATACAAACTTTCCGTAGAATACTATTCAAAACGTGGATATGGACATACCTGGTAATCCAAAGTTTTCCCTTGCTAATTATTTTTCTATTGCAGCTCTCATTTTTCCTTTTATTCTCAAAGCTAAAACCTACAATATCACCAAAAAACAACTAATAAAAGCATTTGTTACATAAAATATTAACAGATTCGAAAGGAACGATCAAGGAATTCCATTACAATATTTGCACAATGATACAACATATGTGGGAAAGAAATATAGTTTTTACTAATAAGAAAAATGAGAGAATTACAAGCAAAGCCGTGATGTTGATAACTTCCTCATAATAGTCCTCAATTCCAACCTTGCATTCAAAAGCCTTCAATGGATACTTTAGCAAAGTGAAAGTTTACTTCAAGAGTAAAAAATCCAACTCCTTTTCCTTTGAGTGTATTGTATTTGTAGGCCAAGGATGAAATTTTCAGATCCACTTAGGTAGGAATTACATCCACAATGGAGGGGATGTGATCCACTATGATAGGGATGAGATCCACTATGGCAATAGTTCGAGCCCATAACCTCATCGATAAAAAATATACCTTTATGAGGCTTCTAGAAGGGAAGCTTTATAGCCTTTTTAATTTTTACCCATGTAAAATGAACGACCCACTTTTTATGAAGGAAAATTGCGATGATGAAGCAATATGTTAGCTATGAAAGATGCAATGTCGTAGGTTGTAATTATGGTACCTGCGACGATCTCCAAAAATAGGTTTTTAAAGGTATTTAATCCAAGATTCATATCTTTCATGAAGAGGTATTTATTCCATATTTTATAGGGATTGATGAAAATAGTTCTTCAGATGGCGAAAGATCCATTATTGACACCATTTTCTTAGATGTGAAAAAACAATGTGTAATAATTATGCAACTTTATTTATCAAGAAAGTTGGAAAAAATGTTCTATATCTTGTGGTATATGTAAATTATCTATTAATAACATGGAACAATGGACACTATAATGCATCCATAAATAAAGAGTTGAAGAAGGGCTTTGAGATGACATATTTGGGACACTTTCACTACTACTTGGGAATTTAAGTGACCCAACATCCAAAGTATATATTCCTCTCCCAAAAGAAGTGTTAGCACCCTATAATTAGCAAGATTGGAAAAAGTCCAACTGTAGGGAGAACACTTATTTCAACCACTTTGGGATTCTAGGATCTAGCCCTCCTGAATCCAAAGAGGGATCTCTCCAATAAAGTGCAAAGATTTATTTATCTTTAAAGCTTTTGGGTAATGATATTAGGCTAGTTATGAAGTCTGAGGGTTTTTGTTTGTTTTGGATGGTTGAGCATGATTATTATTTGAGGGAAAGTCCTAAATGGAAAGATTTTCAAAGGTGTGAAGTTGCAAGTAATCAGAACAAGCTTTGGCCAAAAAGATAGATAATCGCAGGTTTTAGTCCATTAGGCTATGGAGTCATAATAGAGTTTAATTGAAACAGCAAGGGGCAAGAGTGGTCCATGGGGCAAGTCATCTATGTCTAAGGATCTCTTTAAATTTTGATTTATGGAGTGAAATGATAGAACAAGAAGGGGAATTTAAACAAATTAAGAACAAAGAGCAGCCCAAGATCTGGTAAGTACTTTGAAACTAGCAGAGCCACTTTCACTACTACTTGGGAATTTAAGTGACCCAACATCCAAAGTATATATTCTTCTCTTAAAAGAAGTGTTAGCACCCTGTAATTAGCAAGATTGGAAAAAGTCCAACTGCAGGGAGAACACTTATTTCAACCACTTTGGGATTCTAGGATCTAGCCCTCCTGAATCCAGAGAGGGATCTCTCCAATAAAGTGCAAAGATTGATTTATCTTTAAAGCTTTTGGGTAATGATATTAGGCTAGTTATGAAGTCCGAGGGTTTTTGTTTATTTTGGATGGTTGAGCATGATTATTATTTGAGGGAAAGTCCTAAATGGAAAGAGTTTCAAAGGTGTGAAGTTGCAAGCAATCAAAACAAGCTTTGGCTAAAAAGATAGAGAATCGCAGGTTTTAGTCCATTGGGATATGAAGTCATAATAGAGTTTAATTGAAACAGCAAGGGGCAAGAGTGGTCCATGGGGCAAGTCATCTATGTCTAAGGATCTCTTTAAATTTTGATTTATGGAATGAAATGATACAACAAGAAGGGGAATTTAAACAAATGAAGAACAAAGAGCAGCCCAAGATCTGGTAAGTAATTTGAAACTAGCAGGGACACTTTCACTACTACTTGGGAATTTAAGTGACCCAACATCCAAAGTATATATTCCTCTCCCAAAAGAAGTGTTAGCACCCTGTAATTAGCAAGATTGGCAAAATTCCAACTGCAGGGAGAACACTTATTTCAACCACTTTGGGATTCTAGGATCTAGCCCTCCTGAATCAGAGAGGTATCTCTCCAATAAAGTGCAAAGATTGATTTATCTTTAAAGCTTTTGGGTAATGATATTAGGCTAGTTATGAAGTCCGAGTGTTTTTGTTTGTTTTGGATGGTTGAGCATGATTATTATTTGAGGGAAAGTCCTAAATGGAAAGAGTTTCAAAGGTGTGAATTTGCAAGCAATCAGAACAAGTTTTGGCCAAAAAGATAGATAATCGCAGGTTTTAGTCCATTGGGCTATGGAGTCATAATAGAGTTTAATTGAAACAGCAAGGGGCAAGAGTGGTCCATGGGGCAAGTCATCTATGTCTAAGGATCTCTTTAAATTTTGATTTATGGAATGAAATGATACAACAAGAAGGGGAATTTAAACAAATGAAGAACAAAGAGCAGCCCAAGATCTGGTAAGTACTTTGAAACTAGCCAGCTTTTGACATGCACTTAAGAAGAACATAAAAGTAATCTAAGATCTGGTAAGTACTTCGAAACTAGCCAACTTTTGATATACTTTCAATAGAAAACATATTAAACACAAAGGAAGACTTAAAGGCAACTGTTGGAGAAGAAACTAGCGGGCAGGGCTCACCACAAAACCTCTCCTATCTTTGCTTTAGTTAGTAACTTTCAAGACAAACACAAGGATAACAAAGAATGGTCTAAGATCTGGTAAGTACTTTGAAACTAGCCAACTTTCAACACATTCTTAGGGAAACTTTCAGACATTCTTTGGGGATAGAACTAGGACTAGGGCTCACCATATCTTCCTTAGTTCATCTCTACTTAACATGAACTGAAAATAACATTCAGGAATAACAATTAGCTAAGACAATAGGATGAGGGAACACCAGCATTCCTAGCTACTTGAACTGAATTAAATCATTCCCAAACAACACAAATTGGAAGAAAACATGTAGATAAAGCTTATCAGTCAGAGAAGGGTACTGATATACAGTAAATCCTAACTCTATGCTTGCTGTTATTTATAAGAGAAGATGAACAAAGTGGAAACAGAAATAAAATAACGATTTACAATAAGAAAAACATCACCGTCGACATAGACCAGGATCCCATAAATCAACTTGTATTGATGCTTCGAACCAGTTACGGCTTTAAGTCTAGTGTTTCAGGCTAGCAATCATCTTCAGTTCTCAGAGTAACTTAACTAATCACAAGCAGAGCTTCAAGAGCCAGTGAACACTATTTACAAGTAGAAGTTTCAAGCTCAAGTATATTTCAAAGTTCAGCAACCAACATTTTCTCATCTTCTATAGAAGTATTTATATAAGGAATGAGGAGGTGGGATCTGATAAAAGATCTCCTGAGTCAATTAATATAGACTTAATTCTTCTTGGCCTTTGAGGGGCTTAATGGAGAAGAGTATAGATATTTTCACTGTATTAATTGATTTACATTAAAGGATTAAGCTCGGTGGGAGCTTTTGTTGAATTTTAAGGCTATGTGTCATGTTGTAGTAACTCTGCTGATATTTTCACATTAAGTTCCTTTAGCAGAACTAACTGTTTGGCTATGCTGAGGAAAATATCTTTTCTGATCAATAACTTCGGCCTCTGTTTGAATGCTTTGAGGCAACAGGTGGAAATCTGGTAGCTGAGAGGAATCAATGGCCTCTGTTGTAGTGGTGGAGGCCTTTCTGTCTGATGATCTTTTGATTTCCCCTTTAATTCTGTTTTAATTTAATGGATTAGGATTTTGATAATCAATCTTAGCCGTAATCAATTAAACTATGGAATTCATCTTCAATCTTCAATTCTGTTGTGTTTTGTCTTCGACATTGATACTCTTTTAATTTGATTAAATCACACTATGTCTTGTTGATGTGTAGGGCCGCACAGGGCTCATATGGCATCAATGCCCATGAAGTATTGATGAAACGTGGAGTTTGAACCCCGTGAATGGCTTCCCTTTGATGAATCAAAGGCACGGGAATCGTCATTCCCAGCCTTTGGCTTTTTATATAATGGAAAAACCATCAAACACCTGCAAAAAACAAAAAATATTATAAAATCCTGCGTTATTGGGGAAAAACTACTTTAGAGGGTGTGGGGAAGGAGCAAGGTCGTTGGATGGCAACATCCAATGGTTGGGATCTGTTAGAGGAGGTAAAAAGGAGAGGAGAGGGAAAAATTAAGTTAGAACCATTGATCTATAACTGACCATGAAGATCAACGGTCGGGATTAGAAGTGAAAAAATAATGCGAAGGGGTCACATTATTTTGAAAATAGAAGAAAATGCGAGAAAATGGGTTTTAAAACCTTTTGGCGGAAGAAATTGCAAAGAAAATGATATTGGGGTTTTGGGAGGATCGTGGGCCGTCGGATGAGATCGGCCCACGAGATGGACGGTGGAGATCTGCGTTAAAAACCCTTTGGAAGAGGCAGAGGGCGATAGTGTAAGGCCAGATTAAATCTAGACCGTTGATCTGCAGAGATCAACGGTGGGAGTCACGCACGATAATACACAAGGGAAAAGAGGGAATGTGGTTTCAGGGAACGAAATGACTTTTTTTGCGTGAGAAAAAGGCGGGGAGGCAGTTTTACCTTTTTGAACGCGATATGCGTTCCCGCTCAACACGTGGCGTCAGAAAACAACTTTTATCGTGTGATTTTTGAAAATTATCCTCCGCGCTTAAAGTTACGCGACTTGGAATGTGGGCTGTCAGATCTGGGGCCTCAGATCTGATGGTGGAGAATGAGCACGATATGGGATAGATGTGTGGGTAATAAGAGGAAGGGTGGTTTTAATCTGGGCCGTTAGATCTGAGATGAATGGCTGAGATCGAGTTTTGAGAAAGGCAGGACCCACAGGAGGCAAGCCTGTCGGGTTAAATATGAGCCGTTGGATGTGAGGATCAACGGTGGAGATTGCATCTAGGGATCAAATGGAAATAATACAATGGCAGAGGAAGGGTTGATGAGAGCTTTTGATCTGCAAAGATCAACGGTCGGGTTTTGCCGAAAAACATTATGAGCAGGGCTACATAAAATTTAACCAAAGTCGTGAGATGCGATCTGGACCATCCGATCTGGACACATGGACAGTCCAGATGCAATCGGAGGCAAAGGCATCGGCGAGGCAAAGAACATGGAGGCGTCGAAGCGATTGAGCGTTGGCCGTTGATCTGAGGATCAGATCAATGGTGGGGAGTGAATCAGAGGGTTTTGAAGGCGGAGGAAGGCTAATAATATGAGTAAATGTGGGTCGTTGGATCTGAGGATATGGCGGATAGATCCAACGGCAGAAGATCCATTAGGGAATGAAAATCGGGGAGAAGAATAGAATGCGCCCGATAAAAAACTTGCGATGCAATGTAGCGTGGGCCGTTTGATTGGCTTAAGATCAACGACGGAGATTATTGCAAGTATAGAACCGGCGGAAACCCTTTAAAACATATGAAAAACCCAAAATTTAATATAATACAAAGTTTTGGCTTTGGGGGCGGGATATATATATATATATATGAAATGGCTGGCACCCAATTGCGGGGCTTTTGATTATATGGAAGGCAAAAGGCCCGGGGCTTATGTATGAGGGCCAATCGCAATTGGAGGTCGGGCTCGGTCTTTCATTCTACCCATTTGGAAATTTGCGATGCGATTGGTGCCTCGGGACTTGAACTCTTGGTCCCGGGCGTAAGTTATATGGAGTGAAGCGGGGGGAGCGGAGGTTTTTACAAAGGGACTCAATCACATCAGAACTTTTGATGCGGGTCTTTCAATCTACCCATTTATATATTAAAAAACACTTCATGGGCGCGTTTAGACCAAACTTAGGAAACAGGGGTTTTTTGATTTACAAAGGAAAATGAGAATCAGGAATGGTTTATTCAATGTTTTAAGCGCCAGATGCGGGCCCACGGGTTATATGGAATAATAATATGATCGGGGGTTATAAACACAGGGCTTAATCGCATCGGAGGTTTTAACATGGCGAATGGACTTGTGCACTGTGATTTCTCCGATGCGATAAGCGCCGAAAGGACTTAGCGCTTGGTTCTAGCACCAAGGCATATGGTGGTGAAATGGTTACGACTTAGCCCAAAGGGGTTTAAGTCTGTAATACAAAAAGGTGTATTTTTACGATTTTTTCAGAGTTTTCTGATGGATTTGGGGGTTTCGGCAGAGTTTAAAAAGGAGTTTTAAAATCTGTAAAGAGGATTTTATGAAGGGGAAATGGGGAAAAAGGAAAATAGAGTAAGTTTATGAGGAAAAGAGGAGGCAAAATGAAGGTTAGTTTTTGAAGTGGAGGGAGAGGAAAAATGGATTTTGCAGCAGTCTTATCTTTATGGAATCAACAGAATTTGTGAGTTTGAAATGGAAACAGCAGTGAAGATTTGGACAGAGGGCATGAAGTCTTCACGAGTCTTCAAGAGATAACAATTTTTGCAATAAAACTTGTTCCCTGAAGGCTCCAAAAAATGTTTTAGCCACCATTTGATATGACAAATTTTATTGGTGGCTAACAGTGGCTCCACTTGGTGATGGTGCCTTCTTGAAGGCATCAAGAAATTTCAGACTTGCATTCTCTGGGAGGCTGATCAGTGCCTTATCCATTGGGCTGCCTTTCTTTACTTGGATGTCCTTCTTTTTCTCTGAAAATATTAGAAGCCATGAAGAAACAATGGATCTTCATCAACACAAGCTTTCTACCTACCCAATCCTACTGATCTAACATTTTTTCTTCTCTAGAGTGCACTTGGATTGGAAAACTATTTTTACAACATTTTATTCTTTTGAAAACATAAAACTAATCTAATTCTACTCCTTATTTCTCCATGAACTCAGATTAAACAGTTGAGTCCATATGCTTCTCTACCTAATCTACCAATCTGTTTGGATTAAACAGTCTAACAGATTTTTATTCTCTAATTTCTAAACAGAAATTTAAAAGCATACAAGTCAGGATTAAACAATCTAACTTGATGATGATCTATGGAATAAAAACAAGCTGCACATAGATATTATTTTGCATGAAATTAAATCAAAATGGAAGGCTTAAGATCTGAAAGTTCAAAGCACTTCCTTCATCTTTTTACAGCTATGTTTTTACTTTTGTTTGAGCTATTCTTTGCTTGTCCTCTGGTTCAGATTTTGAGTTGATTAGAACCATATTTACATCTGCTTTGACTCAGAAATTTAAACAAATTTGAGTCATTCTTGTTGGAAACTTAGGTTTAGATTTTGAGCTTGTTTGAACCTTTAATTTCTAGCCTAATCTACCTACTGATAAGCCAATATTAAACAGTTTGGAAAATTGAATTCACTATCCTATCAGCAGTAAATTTAAAACTAATTAGTCAAGATTAGTCTGTATGACTAATTAGAAGTGTGTTTTTCAGGAGTGGCATTTAAGCTTGCACACTTTCAAATTTGTTTCTCTTTTTGTTGGTATGGGGCTGTACCTTCATTGTTTTTACAATCTGCCCTCTTTCCTTTCTTCTATTGTTTTTGTATTTTTTTTTTCTAACTTTGAATGCAATGGTGGATGAAATATTTATAATGAGAAAAAGATAAAAAAGGCTTTAAAACATGGCATGGATCAAGAGAAGTAATGTTTAAGCATCCTGCCATTGACAGGACCCCCAAACAGCTCTGCTCCATTCAACTCTTGTAAAAAATAAGCATTGTTACCAGCAGCTGAATGAATGAGATAAGGGCCAAGCCATAAGTTATCAAATTTTCCATGCTTGCCCTTGTCTTCCCTCCTTGAGTCCCACTTTAAGACTTTGTCCCCAACATTGAAATTGCTGGCCTTTGTTCTTCTGTCAAAAATATTTTTAATGTTGTCTTGCTTTTGCAATGCTTTGTTATAAACCTCCTCTCTGGTTTGCTGAAGGTGGATAGTCTGATTTATCCTTCTGATCATATCATTTTCTTCAGACTGAACCTCTTGAATTAAATTCATAACTAGCACACCAAGGCTGGTGGGAAAGATTGCATCAATGCCATACACAAGCTAGTAGGGTGACATACCAATAGATTTCTTCAAAGTTAATCCGTCAGCCCAAAGTGCATGCACAAGCTTTGTGTGCCAAGACTTCTTGTTGTCTTCCAACAATTTCTTGATTATGTTCACTAAACTCTTGTTTGAGGATTTTGCAAGTCCATTACCTTGAGGGTAATAGGTCGTGGAATTTCCCAATGTTATCTGATACTTGTGACAGAATTCAACCATCTTCTTTGATCCAAATGCTGCTGCATTATCAGTGATGATCTTGGTAGGGCAGCCAAATCTATAAAGAATATTAGTCTCCATAAATTTTACAATGACATAATCATTAGCTTGCCTACAAGGGATGGCTTCTATCCATTTAGTGAAGTAGTCTGTGGCAGTGAGAATCCATCTATGCTGGGCAGAGGATGGTGGATGGATTTCTCCTATGAAGTCAAGCCCCCACTGTTGAAATGGAGCTTCAACAGTGATTGGATGCAGAGGTAAAGGTAGTAGCTTTCTTTTTCCTTCAAAAAGTTGGCACTTATGGCAGGAAATTATCATCTTATGTACATCAAGAAAAATAGTAGGCCAATAGTAACCAGCCCTCAAGATTTTGTTGGCTGTTGTTTTCCAGTATAGATGGCCTCCATACTCTCCTTCATGGAACTCGTGCTTAACCTTTTCTGCATCATACTCAGGCAAACATTTAAGCAATATACCACTTGCATTTTTCCAATAAAGACATTTATCTATAATGCAATAGTTTACAGTTTTCAACTTTAGAAACCTTACCTTTGTTTTTGTCAAACCAGGAGGTGTATTCAAATTAAGCAAAACATAAAGAATATCAGCATACCAAGAGGAATTCATAAAATGGTCTTCAACAATGGGAGTTGAGATTTACTCTTGATCATCTAAAGCATTAATCATATTAATATCAAGAACTTCAAAATTGGATTCAGCCATTAATCTAGCTAGACCTTGGCCTTTGATAAGTTTATTGGGTTTTATCTCTAAATCATATTCAAGAATAACAACAATCCACTTACCTCTCTTACCATATGGGTCCTATGTTAGAATGTCTTTCACAACTGAATTTGGGACAAAGGCAATGATATGTGAGTGAAGGATGTATACTCCGAAGTCTTTTAAAGCCTTAACCAAAGCAAAGGCTTGCTTTTCCATAATGTTATAATTCAAAGGGGCATCTCTCAAAGCCTTGCTAAAGAATGCAATAGGTTGCTCTTGTCCTTGTGGATTTTTCTGTAAAAGGACAACAACTATTGTATGTTCTGATGCAAATGAAAAAATATAAAAATCTTTTGAAAAATCAGGACTTATTAGAACCGGTGTTTTGGTTAACGCATGTTTCACCAGCTCAAAGGACTTCTTTGCTTCCAAGGTCCATTTTACCCCTTGCTCCTTTTTCAACATGTTTGTTGTATTCCTAAGGAGCTCAGCCAAGTTGGGCAAGAACCTTCTCAAGAAATTGATCTTTCCAATGAAAGATTGTAACTCCTTGATGTTTCGAGGATGAGATTTGCAATATGGCCTCAATCCTCTTTGGATCTATCTTAATACCCTCTTCAGAAATAATGTGCCCAAGAAGTTTACCTTCTTGGAGCCCGAACAATGTTTTCTTAGGGTTTAAAGATATCCCAAACTTTCTGCATTTCTCGAAAACTTTTCTTAAATGTTCTAAGTTCTCTTCATCTGTTTTTGAAAACACAGTGACATCATCGAGGCATATAATGATGAAGTAGCCCATTTCTTCCGAGAATGCTATGTCCATGGCTCTCTGAAAAGTTGCTCCAACATTCATTAGACCAAAGGGAATTTTCACATACATGAAAGTGCCCCATGGTGTAGTAAAAGCTGTCTTTAATTGATCATCAGGGTGAACTAAGATCTGATTGTACCCTGAGTAGCCATCAAGCAAAGAAATTATTATAGACCCTACCACCCTTTGTAAAATATGATCCATGTTAGGTAAATGGTAGTTGTCTTTCAATGAAGCTTTGTTTAAGTCTCTAAAGTCTATACAAAGCCTGATCTCTCCTATGTTCTTCCTCACTGACACTAGATTAGACACCCATTCAGAATATCTAATAGGGACAATAATACCAGCTTCATACATTTTCTTAATCTCCTTCTCAACCAAAGGCAACTGAACAGGGTTAATTCTGTGCAGCTTCTGTTTGAATGGTTTTTGGTTTTCCTTGAGAGGAATTTTGTGCTGTATTATTTCAGTGTCATAGGACTTAAGATCTTTGTAACTCCATGCAAAAACATCAGAAAATTCTTTAAATAACTCTATGAATTTGAGTTTAATGTGAGCTGGTAAAGTATTAGGCAGTTTAATCATCATTGGTTTAAGTTCACTGCCTATATTGCATTCCTCAATTTCAATCTCTACAAGCTCCAGTTTTGGCTTCTTGGCCACATCATTAAAATCAAACAACTCTTCTAAAGGGGCCAGACCCTTAGGCAAACTCTGATCTTTGGACTGCAGGGTTTCTAACTCCTCTGTTTCTAATTTTGTAGTCAGTTTTGTTTTATTTTCAGGTTTTCCAGTCAACATATTTATATCAACAAGTTCAAGAGACAGTTCTTCTTCACCAAGAAAATTTTCTTCACTATTGCAATCTGTTTCATAATCTGAATCTGAACTGTGAAGTTCAAATTCATTTCTGAATTGCATGAAGTCTTCTATTTGTTTGTCTCCGTCAAACACTTGCCAATATTTTTCGTTATCAGGAACTGTTGGTCTGAATTTAATCTGAGTTGTACATTCTTTGGTTTCATATGGCGTTAAGCATTTTCTAGCTGCAAAAGCTAAGTTGTGGGCCGCGTTATTTCTTTTTCTTGGGACAAAAATCAATTGGGACTCCTTGAAAGTTTTTAAAAGGTCCACGACATCGTTTCAGTAGGCCCTAAGTCTGGGATGATTAGCATTGTATTCCCCGTTAACTTGCCTAACGATTAATTCCGAATCCCCATGTACTTTAATTCTCTTGGCTCCTAATTTTTTCAATAGATGTAAGCCTAAAAGCAGGGATTCGTATTCTGATATGTTATTAGAACACTGAAAGTTTAATTTACAGGAAATCCAGACACCTGCTCCAGCGTTAGTTCTAGTGCATGACCCGTCAAAATACATACTCCATAGAGGACTATTTTCGGTTTCATCTGTTTGGTGGTTGTCCTCTTGAACTAAGTGCTTTTGGATGATTCTTGAATATCAGCACTTAATTGAATTCATTTCAACACCTCAGATTTTTCACTGTGTTGAGGGTTGTTTTCTTGACTGTCAAGTTTTAAAAGCAAAGGACGCATGACTTGTAGCTCAAGGCCTGTGTTGGGTTTGCTAATGTTTTCAAATGCAGCAAACTGTTTTGACACTTCCGTTGTGTTTACCTCCTCCTCTCTATTGGCCATTAATTTATTTAAAGTGACTTGTTCACCAAGAGTTTCATCATTAAACAGGATAAAAGAATCGAGGCCTGTATTTACAGAGTAGAGAGGAGAGTTTTGTGGTCTGTCTAGGCTTGTAACCGTATATTGCATATGGGACTCCCTGTAAAGTCTTCTCGTTTGGTTGAAAACATGGATGGTCACATAGGTCATGTCCATCTGCATAGTTCCTTGTAACTTAGCCCCCCAAGATCTTGATAATAGCATTCCATACTTTGGGGGCACATCAGCTACAACAATATCCATGACTAAGAATTTGGCTGGAATCTGTGCTAAGTTAACGCAGAGGTCTTTGATTAATCCTAAAAATTTTACTCTACTTGAGATGAAGGAGTAAAGGTCTTTATAAGGTCTAGTGATTTCTAGTCCCAGGCTCTCCATCACAAATTTAGGCATTAAATTATGAGAAGCCCCAGAATCATGCATAGCGTTGTGAAAAATCTTGTCATGAACATTTAAACTTACATAAAAGGGAGGAATAGGTCCCTCTTGATACGTGCCTTCAATATTTGGACCAAAAATAAGCTCTGGTTGGTCATCATTAAGATTGACTGTGTCATTATTCTCTTCAATGTTTAAAGCCTTCACAATTTGGGTCCTATATACATTCTGGGAAGCTAACTCAGACAAGGGAACAAAGATTTTAATTTTGGAAATTTCCTGCTCTAGGCTGAAAGGGATTTGATTCTTTGAAGAACTTGTCTCAGCCTTGTTAACTGCCACTCTATCAGCAACATCAGCTTGCTGATTTGTTCTATTTACATTTGAAAAAATGGTTTTAACAGGAGTACTAGCTGAAGTGTTAGTACTGCTAAGATCTGCACTCTGTTTTGTAACATTGGGCATGCCTTTCTCTTTACCTTTATCAGAATTTACAACTACTGTTTTTTCCTTCTATTTGACAACTTTAGGCTTGTTTACAGCGCTTTTTTGTGAATATTTGTCAGAGGTTTTGGTGTTGGGAGTTTGTTGATTTGTTTTGCTTCTCAGGTCATATTATCTTTGAGACTCTATGATGACATTTTCCATGTCTTGATAATAACTTTCATCATTATCTCTTTTGTCATCATAAGGTGTGTAAATACCTTGTTTCTTATCATAATGAATCTCAAAGTCATCATTATCTACTCCAAACATGTTGATATCTTCATCCTCTGTTTGCTCATCTGTTTCTCCAACCTCACTTACATAGTTTTGATGAAAGGGAGGAGTAATACGTTGATAATCTTCCCTAGGTCTGTTTGGAGGTTGGTTCCTTCTAAAATTCTGATTCTGGTTCTGGTTTCTATTTTGAGGAGCAGTTTGGTTTTGACTTGCTTATGCTCTCTCAAAGATGCTCATTCTCTTCATCATCTCCTCCATCATTCTTTCCATCTTTGAGCTGGAAATAGAAGGTGTAGTTTCCTCTCTAAAGGACACTTTCTTTTCATTTTTCATTCTTTCTCTCTTCTCCATTAAGTTAACTTCCACAGCAAGAGCTCCTTTTTTCATATCTTCAAGAGTTGCAGGATCTCTCTCTCTCAACTGATAGGCCATCTCGAGGTCAAACCCTTCAGAAAACTTGTTTAATGCTGAGCCTTGTGGAGGTTTTAGATCTGGGGGAAGTGCATTATACACACTGTTAAATCTGGTACAATAAGCTTGTACACTTTCCCCAGTGTTTCTGTGGAGGTTCTTGTAATATGAGAGGATTATTCTTCACTTCCCATTTGTTTAAGAATGTCTGATGGAAGGCTTGGAGATCATTTATACTATGGGGGGCTAAGTCTTTAAACCATTTTCTTACTTCTCCCCCTAGACTCTGAGAAAATAGTCTTAGCTTGACAGATTCATCATCAATTTCATTTCTGTCAAAGTAGTCATTCATTTTATCCACGTGCTGTGATGCAGTAGCAGCATTACTGGCATCATACAATGGTATTTTGGACTGATAGTCCTGGGGAAGATTGACTAAGGGAACTGGAAGGACTAAGGGAGCATACCATGCTGCCATGATGTGTGGTGGGGGTGGATTTACAAGAGGTGGGTTAACAAGAGGGAAAGTGGGTTGAAGTGGAGTGGTTTGGACAATGGATGTTTGGTGAACAGATGTGGATGGAACAACAGTAGATTTCTGAGCTGATCTTGGATGAGAGACACCTAAATTGTGAAGGAAGTGTAAATCAGGTGGTGTTGTTTCTCTACTACCAGGATGTTCACTTGTTTATGAGGATGAAAATGAAGACTCATAATCTAGCTGAATTATATCATCAAATGACCTAGTTCTAAAAGGATTTACTAAGTCAGCTTGTGATTGTTGTAGAGCTGTAAGATTTTCAGGAATTGAATTAGCTCTCAAGGGTGATATGAAAACAGTTGAAAATTTTATCATAGGAGACTTCCTAAGGATACTTTCTGGGTTATCAACTATCTCTGGTGGGTTCGGGTTAGGATAGACTATAGTATGAATATTTCTAGGAGCCACTATGCTGTGTGTTTAGACCCAACTAAACAAGGAAAGTTTAACCTGATATGACATTCTTTAAGAGGTTAAATAATATGTTTTACACAAATTTTAATCCTACAGTCCTCTAACCAAGTTTGAATGATGTTACAATGATAATGGTTCTTCCCAATGGAGTCTTAAGGTCTGTTAAGGATTGTGGAGTCGCCAAGTGGAAGTTTTTAGCTCTTTTGGAGGTAAAAGGTTTTATGGTCCACCACCATGTTTATTGAATTCCAATCTGAAATATTTTTGGGTTTCCTGAGTTGTTTTTCAGTCCTATTGGTTGTTAAGAGTGTCCTAAATCTGTTTCACAACTTAGCTACGGTTTATGAGACAAAAACAGTCTTACTCTTATGGATAAGCCAGCTAATCCTTCAAGGTTAGATAAAATCTTATGAGAATCCTAGGGTTTTTCCTAGTTTGTCACTAATTCAAACAAGTTTCATCATGATTACCATTTGATGGGTAGTGCTTGAAAGGGCTGCTTTTACTCACAAGGTTTATTAAGTTTGAAGGGAACCTAAGAAGAAAATTCGACTCAATTCCCTAGCGAAGTCGCCAGAAGATGTTAACACCCTGTAATTAGCAAGATTGGAAAAAGTCCAACTGTAGGGAGAACACTTATTTCAACCATTTTGGGATTCTAGGATCTAGCCCTCCTGAATCCGGAGAGGGATATCTGCAATAAAGTGCAAAGATTGATTTATCTTTAAAGCTTTTGGGTAATGATATTAGGCTAGTTATGAAGTCCGAGGGTTTTTGTTTGTTTTGGTTGGTTGAGCATGATTATTATTTGAGGGAAAGTCCTAAATGGAAAGAGTTTCAAAGGTGTGAAGTTGCAAGCAATCAGAACAAGCTTTGGCCAAAAAGATAGATAATCGCAGGTTTTAGTCCATTGGGCTATGGAGTCATAATAGAGTTTAATTGAAACAACAAGGGGCAAGAGTGGTCCATGGGGCAAGTCATCTATGTCTAAGGATCTCTTTAAAGTTTGATTTATGGAATGAAATGATACAACAAGAAGGGGAATTTAAACAAATGAAGAACAAAGAGCAGCCCAAGATCTGGTAAGTACTTTGAAACTAGCCAGCTTTTGACATGCACTTAAGAAGAACATAAAAGTAATCTAAGATCTGGTAAGTACTTCGAAACTAGCCAGATTTTGATATACTTTCAATAGAAAACATATTAAACACAAAGGAAGACTTAAAGGCAACTGTTGGAGAAGAAAATAGCGGGCAGGGCTCACCACAAAACCTCTCCTAGCTCTGCTTTACTTGGTAACTTTCAAGACAAACACAAGGATAACAAAGAATGGTCTAAGATCTGGTAAGTACTTTGAAACTAGCCAGCTTTCAACACATTCTTAGGGAAAATTTCAGACAGTCTTTGGGGATAGAAATAGGACCAGGGCTCACCATATCTTCCTTAGTTCAGCTCTACTTAACATGAACTGAAAATAACATTTAGGAATAACAATTAGCTAAGACAGTAGGACGAGGGAACGCCAACATTCCTAGCTGCTTGAACTGAATTAAATCATTCCAAAACAACACAAATTGGAAGAAAACATGAAGATAAAGCTTATCATTCAGAGAAGGGTACTGATATACAGTAAATCCTAACTCTATGCTTGCTGTTATTTATAAGAGAAGATGAACAAAGTGGAAACAGAAATAAAATAACGATTTACAATAAGAAAAACATCACCGTCAACATAGACCAGGATCCCATAAATCAACTTGTATTGATGCTTCGAACTAGTTACAGCTTTAAGTCTAGTGTTTCAGGTCAACAATCATCTTCAATTCTCAGACTAACTTATCTAATCACAAGCAGAGCTTCAAGAGCCAGTGAACACTATTTACAAGTAGAAGTTTCAAGCTCAAGTATATTTCAAAGTTCAGTAACCAACATTTTCTCATCTTCTACATAAGTATTTATAGAAGGAATGAGGAGGTGGGATTTGATAAAAGATCTCCTGAGTCAATTAATACAGACTTAATGCTTCTCGGCCTTTGAGGGGCTTAATGGAGAAGAGTATAGATATTTTCACTGTATTAATTGATTTACATTAAAGGATTAAGCTCGGTGGGAGCTTTTGTTGAATTTTAAGGCTATGTGTCATGTTGTAGTAACTCTGCTGATATTTTCACATTAAGTTCCTTTAGTAGAATTAACTGTTTGGCTGCACTGAGGAAAATATCTTTTCTGATCAATAACTTCGGCCTCTGTTTGAATGCTTTGAGGCAACATGTGGCAATCTGGTAACTGAGAGGAATCAATGGCCTCTGTTGTAGTGGTGGAGGCCTTTCTGTCTGATGATATTTTGATTTCCCCTTTAATTCTGTTTTAATTTAATGGATTAGGCTTTTGATAATCAATCTTAGCCGTAATCAATTAAACTATGGAATTCATCTTCAATCTTCAATTCTGCTGTGTTTTGCCTTCGACACTGATACTCTTTTAATTTGATTAAATCACACTATGTCTTGTTGATGTGCATGTCCACACAGGGCTCATATGGCATCAATGCCCATGAAGTATTGATGAGACGTGGAGTTTGAACCCCGTGAATGGCTTCCCTTTGATGAATGAAAGGCATGGGAATCGTCATTCCCAGCCTTTGGATTTTTATATAATGGAAAAACCATCAAACACCTGCAAAAAACAAAAAATATAATAAAATCCTGCGTTATTGGGGAATAACTGCTTCAGAGGGTGTGGGGAAGGAGCAAGGCCGTTGGATGGCAACATCCAACGGTTGGGATCTGTTAGAGGAGGTCAAAAGGAGAGGAGAGGGAAAAATTAAGTTAGAACCACTGATCTATAACTGGCCATGAAGATCAACGGTCGGGATTAGAAGTGAAAAAATAATGCGAAGGGGTCACATTATTTCGAAAATAGAAGAAAATGCGAGAAAATGGGTTTTAAAACCCTTTGGCAGAAGAAATTGAAAAGAAAATGATATTGGGGTTTCGGGAGGATCGTGGGCCGTCGGATGAGATCGGCCCACGAGATGGACGGTGGAGATCTGCGTTAAAAACCCTTTGGAAGAGGCGGAGGGCGATAGTGTAAGGCCAGATTAAATCTAGACCGTTGATCTGCAGAGATCAGTGGTGGGAGTTGCGCGCGATAATGCACAAGGGAAAAGAGGGAAAGTGGTTTTGGGGAACGAAATGGCTGTTTTAGCGTGAGAAAAAGGCGAGGAGGTGGTTTTACCTTTTTGAACGCGATATGCATTCCCGCCCGATATGTGGCATCAGAAAACAACTTTTATCGCGTGATTTTTGAAAATTATCCTCCGCGCTTAAAGTTACACGACTTGGAATGTGGGCTGTCAGATCTGGGGCCTCAGATCTGACGGTGGAGAATGAGCGCGATATGGGATAGATGCGCGGGTAATAAGAGGGAGGGCGGTTTTAATTTCTGGCGTTAGATCTGAGATGAATGGCTGAGATCGAGTTTTGAGAAAGGCAGGACCCACAGGAGGCAGGCTTGTTGGGTTAAATATGAGCCGTTGGATGTGAGGATCAACGACAGAGATTGCATCTGGGGATCAAATGGAAGTAATACAATGGCGGAGGAAGGGTTGATGAGAGTCGTTGATCTGCAAAGATCAACGGTCGAGTTTTGTCGAAAAACATTATGAGCAGGGCTACATAAAATTTAACCAAAGTCGTGAGATGCGATCTGGACCTTCCAATTTTGACACTTGGACGGTCCAGATGAAATCGGAGGCAAAGGCATCGGCAAGGCAAAGAACATGGAGGCGCCGAAGCGATTGAGCGCTGGCCGTTGATCTGAGGATTAGATCAACGGTGGGGAGTGAATCGGAGGACTTTGAAGGTGGAGGAAGGCTAATAATCGAAGCAAACATGGGCCATTGGATCTAAGGATATGGAGGATAGATCCAACGGCGGAAGATCCATTGGGGAATGACAATCGGGGAGAGGAATAGAATGCGCCCGATAAAAAACTTGCGATGCGATGTAGCGCGGGCCATTTGATCGGCTTAAGATCAACGGCAGAGATTATCGCAAGTATAAAACCGGTGGAAACACTTTAAAACATACGAAAAACCCCAAATTTAATATAATACAAAGTTTTGGCTTTAGGGGCGGGATATATATATATATATATATATATATATATATATATGAAATGGTTAGCGCCCGATTGCGGGGCCTTTGATTATATGGAAGGCAAAAGGCCAGGGGCTTATGTATGAGGGCCAATCGCAATCGGAGGTCGGGCTCGGTCTTTCAATCTACCCATTTGGAAATTTGCGATGCGATTGGCGCCTTGGGACTTAAACTCTTGGTCCCGGGCGTAAGTTATATGGAGTGAAGCGGGGGGAGCGGAGGTTTTTACAAAGGGACTCAATCGCATCGGAACTTTTGATGCAGGTCTTTCAATCAACCCATTTATATATTAAAAAACACTTCATGGGCATGTTTAGACCAAACTTAGGAAAAAGGGGTTTTTTGATTTACAAAGGAAAATGAGAATTGGGAATGGTTTATTCAATGTTTTAAGCATCGGATGCGGGCCCACGGGTTATATGGAATAATAATATGATTGGGGGTTATAAACACAGGGCTTAATTGCATCGGAGGTTTTAACATGGCGAATGGACTTGTGCGCTGCGATTTCTCCGATGCGATAAGCGCCAAAAGGACTTAACGCTTGGTTCTAGCACCAAGGCGTATGGTGGGGAAGTGGTTAAGACTTAGCCCAAAGGGGCTTAAGTCTGTAATACAAAAAGGTGTATTTTTACGATTTTTTCAGAGTTTTATGATGGATTTGGGGGTTTTGGCAGAGTTAAAAAAGGAGTTTTGAACTCTGTAAAGAGTATTTTATGAAGGGGAAATGTGGAAAAAGGAAAATAGAGTAAGTTTATGAGGAAAAGAGGAGGCAAAATGAAGGTTAGTTTTTGAAGTGGAGGGAGAGGAAAAATGGATTTTGCAGCAGTCTTATCTTTATGGAATCAGCAGAATTTGTGAGTTTGAAATGGAAACAGTAGTGAAGATTTGGACGGAGGGCATGACGTCTTCACGAGTCTTTAAGAGATAACATTTTTTTCAATAAAACTTGTTCCTTGAAGGCTCCAAAAAATGTTTTAGCCACCATTTGATATGAAATTTTTTATTGGTGGCTAACAAGAAGTACATTAGAGAATTTTCGAACATGTTTGGCATGGTTGAATGCAACCCTCTATCTACTATGATGGGATACAACTTGAAGCCCACATCAAAAGAAGGGAATGAATTTGATGATGCAACCAAGTAAAAACAACTTGTGGGAAGTCTTATCCACCTTATTACTACAAGACTTGATATTTCAGTTGTTGCCCAATTCTTTATAAATTTATACAAAATACTTATGAAGGACATTTTTTACTGCAAAAATAGTTTTGAAATACTTGAAAGGAACTCAATACTTTGGAATAAAATATTCATGAGTGGATTATTGTAGTTTGTTTAGATATTTAGATTCAAAATTTGATATAGACAAAGAAAACAACGTGTCAACTTCAGGTTGTCTCATGAGTCTTGGATCAACAACTATCTCTTGGAGGTCACAAAAATAGTCAATTCTAGTACATTCTACAATTGAGGCAAAATATGTGGCAATTGTAGAAGCAACAAAGGATATTGTGTTAAGGAAAATACTTGAAGATTTACAAGAGAACAAGGTAAATTCTATTCTTCTTGTTGACAATAAATTTTCAATCAAGTTGCCCAATAATCCCAGATTCCATGATCAAACCAAACACATCAACACAAAGTATCATTTTATTTGATATCATGTAGAGGTCAAGACTATACATTTAATACACTATTCCAAAATTTGTATACATCTTCACCAAAGCACTTGGAAAAGAAATGTTTGAAAAATTGAGAATGATGCTTGGGCTTACAAACACACCTTCGGCTTGGGGGAATGTTAGAAGTAATAATTTAGGATTTTTCTCCGATAAATATAAATATAATTAAATAAATTAAGAGAAGGCGAAGATAAAGAGACCCTTGGAGTATAAAATGAAGGGTCACCTCATTGTATGTAGCTAAGTAAGTGTTAATGGAAAAATTAAGTTCAATAATTACTAAACCTGGCTTGAAAGGTTGAATTGGGTGTAATTAAGGCTTCATGGGTTAGTGAGTTTGATAATATCACCTATTTTCCAAAAGAAGAAATTAAGTAGTGGTTACTTACTTTTGTCAATGATAATGAAGACCACCTAGAATCAATTGAACAAATACACTATGAATTTAAAGAAATTGAAGAATAAATATTTTCACTCGAAGTTAAACTAGATATCATAGTTTCACCTTTGAAGGATTACATCAAAGAATGGCTCAAAAAATTGTTCATTAATAGTTAATCCAGAATAACAACAAAAAGAAGTTACAACAAAAATTCCCAAGTAACACACACATATACTACCAACAATAAGTTACATCAGAAATGCTTGAGTCCCACATATACATATACATATACATATAGCCCAGTGCAAGCAAAGGAAAGATCATTCCATCCACCATTTCTCTGTTTTTTTAGTGTAATTTTATTTTTGAATCAATTTCCCTTCTTTTGTTGAAGTCTTTCATCATCCATATTTGTTGGTGTATTTTTCATTTATAAAGTCGATCCTTGACTGCATTCCTTCTTTTCTTCTAGGTTTCTACTACAATTTTATTTGGTCCATGGGAGCCCCATCTTAGTCCATTTGGATGAATGCATTTATTTTAATCATTTGAGTATAAATAACATTATATGTTGTGATGAACAAACACTTTATTTGAATGTGAACATCCAATTTGTAATATTTTTGAATATCATAGAGAGCTCTTCCAATAGTTCATAATATTTTTGGTTTTAGACTTGATATAAGCATGCGATCTCGTGTATGTTTTTCCCATGCATCTTGTGATTTTAAATGAATGAAATCATTTATGTAGAAAATATAACTACGAGATCCAATCTGATCTTGTAATGTACTAAAACAAAACACCGAATCCTTCTATAATTTGCGGAAACAAAACACAATTGCACAATCACATAACTAGTAACAGAAAGAGGCAATCAATCACACAACATAATATGTATATGGGGAAATCACGTTGCCTAAAACCCCGCTATCTATATATTTTATAAAGTCAAGATCGTGAAACAATACAATGCTATCTCTCTCAGAGAAATTCTTGCACTCTGCCAACTGTCTCACTCTGATTTAGGCAAAATTAACCAATTACTTAGCCAATTCTTAGCCTTTGCTTAGCCTACCTTGCTCACACATTCCTGGAGGAATTTTGTCCCTATTAAATAGGAAATTCCTTCTAATTTATTGCGCAATGCTTCCTTGGCCTCCACATGACTCTATAACTAACCTGTACAATTTTCTAATTATACCACTGATAGTTATCATCCATTTAACCTCAGTCTCAACTAGGCCTTCCTTAGAACTGACATGCAACAACTGTTTATCACAAATTATCAGTGAAATGATTGATCACTACTTGCGAATTAAATTAGATTTAATTCACTTGACCTCCCAATATCTCATGACTTAGTTAGAACTAGTTTAACTAATTTTAACTTGATTTATTGAGTTAACTAATTACAACTCACAAATAACTATAATTGGACTCCCTTAAGTCATGGGAGAACTATACATGCCTACTCACTGACCCTCAACTTGAATTTCCTAAGCTAACTCATTCATTGTGACTTAGTTAACTAATACAAGCTGTCATGAGATTAAATTACAATTTCTCTTCCAAATTAATTAAGGGAAAATTAAATCGTAAGCCCCTTTTGGGGTACCATTTCTTGGTTCCATTTCAACATTGCCTCTCATCAAGAAAGAGATTACCTACTTCCCTGATCCTACTTGTTAGTATATTCCAACACATAGGAAATAGTTAAGAATAACTTAGTCTAGTGTAGAGTTAGGTAAAGTGTGTTTCTTTACCATGTACATTTGTAACTTATAATCCGACGGTCACGATTTGTAGTGATCCGATGGTTATCTCTCACCTCGGTATTAACGGCACTTGATCCGTGGTTTAATACCCGATTGGTCCATGATCTCTATTTAAAGAGCATGGAGGGTCATTTGTCTAGTAACCATTTATGAGAGAAACATATGTAACTTTTCTTTTATATTAATAAATTCCTTGAAGTGGCCGCGTTGGCTCAAGGCGTGGACTGTTTCCCTCTTTGAGGGTTTTAACCACATGATTATACTGGTGTACTAATTTGTGATCTTTTTGTGAGTGGTGACCTTTGGTTCTTGATCTACGGAACTTACCCTGTAAATTCATACATGGTATCAGAGCTATTTTGAGGGCCACGTCCGTTGTTGATCAAAATCCGAAGACGTTTTGTAGATATACTATTTCTGAACATTTTTGGGCTTGGATAATTGCTCGGTTGTGTCCGGAGCGTCTATTATAGTGAGGAATGCCTTTCGTTTCATGCGAAAATGTTTCCGGCTGCCCAAGTTATGTCAGTTTAGATCTTGAGGTATAAAACGTCTATTTTGCAGATATATTTGTTAATAGTTCTGGTTATTTCATTTTTTTTTGTTCTGTATTAAGGTTTTATTTATTTTCCAGATCTATACCCACTTCTCTGTGTATGCTATTTGCTGTGCGCTCCGTGCGATCTCGGCAAATCAGAAACAGGAAAAAGGGACTTTTTTGCTATGTATGCTCTTTCCCCGCGTCTTTGTGCAATCTGAGAAAATCAGAAATAGTAAAAAAGTGATAGTTGCTGGTAAGGCTAACCGAGAATCTAACATTCTGCCGTAAGGCTTTGCATTTCTTTTTTTTTCTCATTTTTTGTGCAGGAAAAGGCACGCACACCACTCCCATAGTAAAAAAGTGATAGTTGCCGATAAGGCTCACCAAGAATCTAACATTCTGCTGTAAGGCTTTGCATTTCTTTTTTTTCTCGTTTTTTGTGCAGGAAAAGGCACGCACACCGCCCCATAATAATAATAATAATAATCATCATCATCATCCCCCCTTCCTCCTTTCTAAAATAACATAATCCTTTTACTATCTCACTTGGTGAGGGGTTAGTTTATGAGAATAGAGGTCTTGGGTTCAAGTCTCCTTCTCAAAGCTTCTTTTGTAAAAAAAATTTGTTCAAAGGGGCAGATTTTTTTTTAAAGAGCCGCACTTCATCCCGTTCCCGTAACTATTCGGCATCTACAACTCAGTTTTTTGAAAAGGCATAACTTCTTCATCTGGAAGCCGTTTTTAGAGCCATTTTTTTTGAAACAGCCTAATTTTTCGAGATATTTCCATTGGAGCAGTTAGTTTCAGCTTTTCTCGGCTTCAGTATTTAAAAAAAAAATGGAAAGTGCATGCCCGTTTATTGTTAACAGCACCAATTATTTCCAATGGCTACCTCACATGGTAGATATACTTAGAAGTAAAGGGATTTATAGAATATCCACAGGGCTAGAAACTAAACCCTCTGATCATGATAAAGTTGCTAAATGGGAAAATAAACAAGATCAAGCATGAGAGTTGATAGGAATGTCCATTGTTCAAGATCTTCGATTTCATATCCTTGACATTGACACCCCTCATGAAGCCCTGGACAAGCTAAATAATGTCTTTGGCATTCAAAATCAAATCAGGGCCCATCAGCTTGAAAATGAGTTGCTTACTTTGGACCTCAATAATTTCTCCTCTATTGAAGATTTTTTGTCCAAATTCAAGACCCTCAAAGTTCTCTTAGAAGGTTGTAAGGTAAAAAAGGAAGATGGTAGCCTCATCTATTGCATTCTTACTAAGCTTGGCCCTGCATACTCTATTTTTGTTTCTGCCTTCCATTCCACTAGAGAAGCCATCATTTCTTCAGGAACCACCTACAAGAATCCCTCTTTTGATGCCTTTTGTGATTCTTTGATAAGAGAACAATACAAAATTTTACACCTTGGTCTTATCACTACTGGAAACTCTTCTAAGAAAGCCTTAACATCCCAACATCAATCATATCAAAAGAATCCCAAGAAGCAATATCCGAAAAAGTATGGTCCAAAACCAAACCAGGGTCCTAAGCAATTTCAGCCACAAACTGAAAAATCAACTCACCAAAATGATAAGGCATATAAAAACAAAGGAAAGAAGAAAGATAGATATTGCAACTTTTGCAATCATGATGGCCATTTAGAGTCCAAATGTTTTAAGGAGATGGAAGCCTTAGAAGCAGCAATGAAGAAGCACAACATCAATTTGGAGCACTCTTCACCTTCATCTTCAGGCATGGCACTTTCTGCTTGTGGTTGTCAAGCATCAAGATCTGGTTATGCATTAAATGTATCGTCTTCTTCTCCTTCTCATGAGTGGCTCATTGATTTTGGAGCTTCTTACCACATGGCTAAAAATAAATCCATGTTTTCTTCTTTAAATGATTGTAACACCAAACATATTTATGTTGGTAATGATAGATCTCTTAGTGTTGTAGGATCTGGAACCATTCATCTAGATAATGGTCAATTTAATGATGTACTATGTGTTCCTACCTTGTCATGCAACCTTCTATCTTTTTATCAGATAACTCATTCAGGTGAAGGGAAAATAGTAGAATTCTCACCTCATGATGTTGTAATCAAGGACCTCAAAGATCCTAAACATATTTTAGCTACTGGCATTGCTGATGATTCCACAAGGTTGTATACGTTTGACAACTTTGGGTCATCATCTCTTCCCTCTGTTTTTGTTGCTCATAATGATGACGTGAGCAAACTTTGGCATGAGCGATTTGGTCACTTAAACTATCGTTCTCTTCAAACTCTATGTAAGGAAAATATGGTGACAGGCCTTCCTATGGTATCTTGCCGAGATGGTGTTTGCTCCGGATGTGTACTCGGAAAACATCACCAGGATAATTTTGACAAACGTGCCTCTTGGCACGCTTCAGCCCCTTTGCAGCTTGTGCACAGTGATTTATGTGGCCCACTTCCTGTTGTTTCTTTCTCTAGTTGCAAGTACTTCTTAACTTTCATTGATGATTTTTCTAGACGCACTTGGGTATATTTCTTAAAACTCAAGAGTGAATTTTTTAACATGTTCTTGGCCTTTAAGACCTTTGTTGAGAAACAATCTGGACATCAAATTCTTAAGTTAAGATCATAAAATGGCGGAGAATATGTTAACAACAAATTTATCAACTTCTGCATTGAGCATGGCATTCAATTGCAACATACTATTCCATATACTCCACAACAAAATGGTGTAGTTGAAAGGAAGAATCACACCTTAAAAGAAATGGCTAATTGTATGCTTCAATCTAAAGGACATGGCCTCAATTTTTGGGCAAAATCCATTAACTATGAAAATTACATAGTAAATCGCACTCCTGCTAAGGTTTTAAAGAATATAACTCCAGAAGAAGCTTGGAGCTCAATCAAACCAGATGTAAGTCACTTTCGTGTTTTTGGGAAGTGATTCTTGGGCCCATATTCCAGATGCGAAACATAAAGCCTTAGAACCTAAGAGTGAAAAATGTATTTTTGTTGGATATTCTGAAGATGTCAAAGGATATATATTTCGTCAACCCAAATCCAAAAATATAATCATTAGAAGAGATGTAAAGTTTGATGAAAATATATAGGCCTGCGAGCCTAGTTCTGCGGGTGTGCCACCTTTAGCTTGTGAGCCTGATTCAACATATGTGCCACCTCTCTCTCTCTCTTCTATTTTTAATAGTATTCCTTCTAGTTCAGATGATGACAATGAGGATGACAATCCTCCTCCAGCTCGTGAAATTGTTCCTTATACTCCACTGATTCCAAGATGGGTCTGATCTACTCGGGATGCAGCAAGTTCTCTTGCAGTGACCCTGCCGATCGACGACGTACACATTCTTAGTTCGAAAGAGCCTCTTCCTTATTGGCTCAAGTTCCAGAAAAACTTGATCCAGAAACCTTTGAAGAAGTCTCCGGTCATCCAGATTGGGATGAAGCTATGAATGAAGAGTATTGTTCCTTATTGGCAAACAATACTTGGGATCTTGTTCCTCTCCCAAAAGGAAGAAAACTTGTCATATGCATATGGGTTTACAAAACAAAGTTTAGACCAGATGGAAAAGTGGATAGACATAAAGCTCGTCTTGTCGCTAAAGGTTTTTCACAAGTTGAAGGCATTGACTATTTTGAAACCTTCTCCCCTGTTGCCAAAATGAATTCTATCCGCCTTGTTCTTTCCCTTGATGCCTCCTTTAAATGGGAAGTCCATCAGATGGATGTTAAATATGCCTTCTTCCATGGAGATTTTCATGAAGAAATCTACATGGAACAACCCCCTGGCTTTATCCAAAAAGACTCCAGCCTTTTTTGTCGCCCTAGGAAGTCTCTCTATGGTCTCAAACAAGCTCCTCGGGCTTGGTATGCCAAAATTGATAGATTTCTCTTAGATAATGGCTTTTCTAGGTGTCATTTTGACAACACTGTCTACACCAAGAAGGTGGGTAATTCCTTCACCATACTTGTTCTTTATGTTGATGATCTTATCCTTACTAGCAGTGATCCAAACCATATAAACCATGTGAAGTCTGTTGGGTGTGGAGCCTGATTATCTTGTTTACTTTGTATCACAGCATTGGACCCCTGTACCTTAAAAGGGGCGGCAACGCCGCCCGAAATTTAATCGCTGCCATGGGGGGTCCAGGGGGGGCGGCAGCGCTTTTCGGAGCCCCCCCCTGGCGGGGGTTCGGGGGCAGCGCCCCCGAAGCTAAAAACAGATGTAAAATTGCCTTGTAAAAGTATAGTGATTTCTAGTCAATCTGGGCCGTTCATTAGGCAAATGATCTGACGGTAGAAGTTATGTTTAGATTAGGGTTTTTTGCCCTAGAAGGCAACCCCCTTGTATATATGAGGGCATTGTATTGCGGTTGTGTATTATGAGTGTATTCTCGGAGTGAGAAACAGAGAGGGAGACTGTGAGAGAGAACAGAGGATATTACAACGGATCTGCTGTAGGTTTTGTCTCTTCATTTTTGTTGGATAATATAAAGGAAGGATTGGCTGTTCGGGGTGGACGTAGCCCAAACTGGGTGAACCACGTATATCTGTGTCTCTCTGGTTTTATGTGTTTTGTGTGCTTGTATTTTCCGCATATTTTATGTGTTTCATTTCTCTGTAATATTTAATTTTCTAACAACTGGTATCAGAGCCTTATATTTGGTTGATAAATTCGCAGGAAGAAAGGGTTCCTGGTTCGAGTGGGAGCAATGGCGGACGATGGTAAGTTTAGGGTCGAGAAATTTAACGGCCAAAACTTTGCGCTGTGGAAGATGCAGATGGAAGATTATCTGTATCAGAAAGATTTGTACCTACCATTGAGCGGAAAAACAAAGAAGCCAGCGACCATGACAGACGCGGAATGGAACATTCTCGATAGAAAGGCACTCGGAACAATACGGTTGTGTCTTGCGGCGTCAGTCGCCTTCAATATTTCGAAGGAAACAACAACAGAGGGTTTGATGCAGACGTTGGCGAAACTGTATGAAAAGCCCTCGGCCTCAAACAAGGTATTTCTTATGAAACAACTATTTAATATGAAGATGTCGGAAGGTGGATCTGTTGCAGACCATTTAAATGAATTTAATACAGTTACCAGTCAGTTAAGTTCTGTAGGGGTAAAATTTGATGATGAAGTTAGAGCTCTGTTATTCTTGTGCTCATTTCCAGAGAGTTGGAATGGTTTATTAATGGCCATTAGTAACTCTGTCTCTGGATCTAGTACTTTAAAGTTTGATGATGTTGTTGGTGCTATCCTTAGCGAGGAAATGCGACGGAAAAGCTCTGGTGAGACATCAGGTAATGCTTTGAGTGCAGAGTCTAGGGGAAGAAGAATGGAAAGAGGAAAGAGCTCTGGATATCACAGTAAATCAAGGAAAGGCGGATCCAAGTCCAGATCGGGGATAGTGTGCTGGAATTGCGGAAAGAATGGACACCTAAAGAAAGACTGTAGATCTCGGAAGGGAAAGGAAGGAGACACACAGCAAGAAAACAATCATGAAGCAAATGTGACAGGTGATGTGTTACAAGATGCTTTGATTCTTTCTTTCGAAAATGTTACTGATTCTTGGGTTGTAGATTCAGGAGCTTCATTCCATGCCACACCTGATAAGAAATATTTTCATGACTATGTTCAAGGAGATTTTGGACAAGTTCGTTTGGGTGATGATAAACCCTTTAAAATTGTTGGAATGGGTAAAGTTCTTGTAAAACAACAGAATGGAAACCAATGGCTACTAAAGGAGGTAAGGCATGTTCCAGATCTGAAGAAAAATCTGATTTCAACAGGGCAGTTAGGCGGTGAAGGTTGTGTGACAACTTTCACGGATAAAACTTGGAAGGTCACCAAAGGAGCCCTGGTAATAGCAAAAGGTGAAAAGGTTAGTACATTGTATTTATGCAATGGTATTTCTAACTCTGTTAATGCTTTAAATTCCAAAGGAGCAGATGCAGGATTATGGCATCATAGGCTCGGACACATGAGTGAGAAGGGAATGAAGATTCTTCACTCAAGAAATTTGTTGCCAGGTTTGAAGAATGTTGATTTGGATTTCTGTGAGAATTGCGTTTATGGAAAACAGAAGAGAGTCAGATTTCTCAGAGTTGGGAAAGAAAAGAAGAGCGAAAATAGAAAAACATGGATTTATCGTATTCAGAATAAATCTGATGTATTTGATACTTTCAAGAAATGGAAAGCTTTGGTTGAGATTGAGACAGGAAAGAAGTTGAAGTGTCTCAGATCAGACAATGGAGGTGAATATTGTAGCAAAGAGTTTGATAGGTACTGTTCAGAGCATGGAATTCGTAGAGAGAAGACAGTTCCAAGAACACCACAAGAAAATGGTGTGTCGGAAAGGATGAACAGAACAATCATGGAGCGTGCAAGGTGCATGAGATTGCATGCAGGATTGCCTTTACAATTTTGGGCAGATGTTGTAGATACTGTTGTTTATCTAATAAACAGAGGGCCTTCAAGTTCCTTGGATGGTGGTATTCCATAGGAAGCATGGACAGGTAAAAAGGTAAACTACTCTTTTTTAAAGCCTTTTGGTTGTGAGGCCTTTGTCCATATTAATAAAGAAAACAGAACAAAGCTTGAGGCAAAATCAAAGAAATGTACCTTTATTGGATATGGTGCTAATGATTTTGTTTATCACTTATATGATTATGAAAATCACAAAATCATTAGGAGCAGAGATGTAATATTCAATGAAAAGGTCTTGTATAAGAATCAGTTGCAGAAAAAGAAACAGGAAAAAGAAAGCAAGGGATACGAGGTTCTTGATGAGATATCTGAAAAAGTAAAGGTGCCTGAAAATAATAATAATCAACAACCACAGCAGCAACAACCACCACAACAGCAACAGGCACCTCAAACACCTGAAAGTGGTGTTAGAAGATCTAGCAGGATAAGTAGACCCCCTGAACGATACTCTCCTTCATTATATTATTTATTGTTGACTGATTCTGGTGAACCTGAATGTTATGAAGAAGCAATGTAGGTTGAAAGTAGGAAGAAGTGGGAGCTAGCCATGGAAGAAGAGATGGACTCCTTAATGCATAACCAGACTTGGGACTTAGTCAGGTTTCCTGCAGGTAAAACTACATTGCAGAATAAATGGGTTTACAGGCTGAAGGAAGAACATGGAGGAAAACAGAGGTACAAAGCTAGACTTGTGGTGAAGGGGTGTTGAGTCCCGAATTTGTCTCTCTTCCATACACTTTTCCATATCTCTTTCACTCACCTAAACCTCCAAAATTGTCAAATATCATGTGCAAAAGGGTATCTAACATGGTTTCTAATTATGTTTGTGTGTTTTCTATTTGATTTAGATTTTGTTCATACAGCTGCGGAAACTTGTCACTTTCCGCAGCCGCTGCAACTTTCCGCAGCTATTTTGTGGAAATCAATGTTACAGGTGTCAACGAAGGAAACGAGCCACATGGGCAGGTTAGGAATGACAAGGACATGGTTCGTGTCCTATTGGTTCAAGTAAATTCGTCAAGGAAAGCCGCGGTCAAAGCCATCCACGTGGAAGTCAACTGTGGAGTTCTATGTCGGCTGGACTCTGTTTCGTGGCATAGAAACATCCATACGGCCGTTTCCAAGCTTACTGAGGTTAATTGACATCTGTGCAAAGTTCTGGAGTTGAATTTAAGCGCCCACCTTCCATAGATCCGTTTTCCAACATGGCCATACTCCTAAATCCGTGGCCTTAGTGGTCTACGTGTTGGCTGCTATCATAAACTTTAGGAGACAGTTACATTTTATTGCTTTATAAAGAGCGTTTGCATACGCACGTAGAGTTAGTGAATGTGAGTTGATAGTTGTTAGTTGATATATCTGTTAAGTTGATGTGCGTACTCTGTTATGTGGTGATTACGCTGCCTTGAGCCGTAATACCACCAACCTGAAATGACTTTCTTTTTAATGTGAAAAACTCTGTTTCATAACTTAATTCGTGTTTGAAGATCATACCAGAGCTGCGTAGAGGGCCCCTGCTCAGCCGAGGTTCTGTGTATTAATGTATATATTTTTCATTTCATTTCTTTAAGCAGTCATTGTATCATAACTCATTACATGTTCATATTTCATAGTTGTTTTATTTCTGTTCATACATTTCTGTAATTTCCATTGCATTCCTGGCTTTTATGTTTTTATGATTGTTAAATCACTGATCAGTTTTCTTGTGCAGGTTTTAGGTAGACAGCCCGGGGCATTTTCATAGTATTTTTGCTAATGATATGAAACTGATATTATTCTGCTGCTAGTTTTCTTTCACAGTCTTTGTTTAACTTCAGTTTTGTTTTGTGCATTTCAGTTTTGTTTATCTGATTCAAGAGTTAAAATTAGACATATTAAGCTACTCATAGTGTCCTCAGCTACCTCCGAAAGCCACAGCTGGACTGATGGTGAGGGGCTGCATGATGAGATGTGTAGTTTAGTATTAGTTTTCTTTCTGCAAAATTAGATATATTAAGCTGCTCATAGCGTCTTCAGTTTCCTCCGAAAGCCACAGCTGGACTGATGGTGAGGGGCTGCATGATGAAGTGTGTAGCTTAGTATTAGTTTCTTTTCCGCAAACTTAGATATATTGAATCATGTATGACATCTTCAATTGCCTCCGAAAGCCACAGCTGGACTGATGGCGAGGGATTGAATCATGTATGTATGGTTTAGTATTAGTTTACTTTCTGCAAATTAAATATCAGTTACACAAGTTGTTTATGATTACTTCCGCAAGTCATAGCTGGTCTAATGATGAAGGGTCAGAAAATGAATCGATGTAATCTGATTTAGATTTCTTTCATTGCAATTTTGAATTTCCATAAGCGTAGTTTCTTTTGTGTTCAGTTGGCAGCAAGAATAGTTTAGTTTTCATATGCACTAGTTTCTTGTTTTGATTCATTAGATTAACAACACTTTCCATTTCAGCAGTTTACTTTCTTTTGTCATTGTAATTTCAATTTGCTTTTAAAGTTTCGAGATTGGTAAATCATTATAGGGGATATCACTTCCTTGAACAATTATAACCAAGCTTGTTTTTCACTTTAGAATTTCCATTTCACCTTAGAGAGACCATAAACGACAAAAAGTTAAGAAAGAGGTTATCTTGCACATATAGTGCGCCGCACTTCATCAGCTTACGATTCCCGGATTGACAATTAAATGCAGCAATTTAGGACACACTAAATTGACCAAACATTTTGGCGCCGTTGCCGGGGAAGTGTAACTAGGTAGCCAATTTCTTAAAAAAACACATAAAATCATAAAAGAAGGGAAAACTTGATAACTTCTTGAAGTATGCTCTCCTCTTGCACCTAGTGTGATCTGGAGGATCAGAAAAGAGAGTTATTGGTTTAGTAATTTCTTAAGTATGCTCTCTTCTTGCACCTAGTGTGATCTGGAAGATCAGAAATAGAATTATTAGCCCAACTTTTATTAAAAAATATAAAAAATGACATGCATAGAGCAAGAGATTCTAGGGGAAGGTTTATAGCTAAAGCCAAGAGTTCGATTTTCACAACTCCATCTTCTTCAAGGCATAGACCAGATTCACCATCATCTACCCCTAGCCTTAAGATTTTTGGAAGTCAAAGAACAACTGAATTAGAGGATTCTCCTACACCACCTACTAAAGCCTACTTAGAAAACAAAGAAACTTTCTCTCATCCTTCCTTGATAGAAGAACTAGAGGACTATAAGGACTCTAAAGAAACTATCATGGTAGAGGAAGTAATAAATAGAGGTGGAGGTAGAGGAGGAGGAGATAATGAAGATAACAATGGTGAAGGAAATAATGGTAGAAATAGGGACGATTTTCTTGGATTCCCTATAGTTGATGAGGAAACTCATGCAACAATGAAAAATATTTCACCATCTGCTCTCCCTAACTTTTATGGATTACGAAGTGAAGATCCTGAAACATTTCTGTTTGAGTTTGAAGTAGTGTGCCGAACTTATGACTATATGGAAGATTCTCAAAAACTCAAACTGTTTCCTTCAACTTTGAAGGGATCTGCTTTGAAATGGTTCATGGGATTAGCTACTCAATCTATCAGGACTTGGAATGATATGAAACAAACATTTTTGGATAGATACTTGGACTATTGTATGCCCACCAATCATAAGGATGAGGTATTCAAAATGATGCAAAAAGAAGATGAAAATTTGGAAGACTTAATTGAAATATTTCAATATAACTTGAAAAGAGCAAAGATTAGCAACTTAGATAATGAAACCTTGAAAGCCCTCCTATTAAAAGCCATTAGAGATGAATGGATAGACATTTTAAACATGATGGGTAAAGGAGACATTTCTCAACTCCCATTTCATGATATACCAGAACTATGTATCCAATTCTCAAGGGGAAGATCTAAAACTGGAAAAGGGCCTAGGGATTCTTCTCTTATTAGGGCTAACAAATCTGCAACTGGATCAGTAAGTAGGGCAGAGATTGGTAATATGCTTGATGAGTTTAAAACTGATATCTTAGGGGGTCTTAGGGAACAACTAGACACCCTTAAAATCCAAAACAAGCAGAAAGCAGAAACAGATGCTTTAGCCATCTTTTGTCCGAAATGTAGAAAGAAACATGCTTTAAGGGAATGTCCCTTGGATGCAAAAGTTGTAGAAACATGTATGATTTGCTCGGAAAATCATGAAATCAAGGATTGTCCTTCAATCCCTGGACTCAAAGTTGTTTTTCAAGAAGATCCAAATTCAATAGAATCTCTCTGTTTTGTCGCAAGGAGACCTTGGCAGGGACAACAATCTCAAGGGTTTAATAACCCTATGAATCTTCAAACCCCACCAAATTTGACTCCTTGGCAACAACCTTGGCCCCAACATCAAAACTCATATCAGCCATGGGTACAAGGAATGCAAAATCCTTATGGGAGATTTGCTCAATTTTATCAATATCCTCCATCTTTTCAAAACCAACAAGCTCCACAATTTCCAAGCCTAAATCCACAACAACTTTCATTGCCATTTCCACAACATCAACCTTCTCAACAAAATACAAATCCTCAACTCATGCTCCCATACCAACAGAAGACAAATCAACTTTCAGCTCAGCCATTGCCAAATCCTAACAATAAGAATCCTCAAACTACTTATATGGTAGAAGGACAACAATTTCCTACCTATATGATTGTTCCTCTCAACGATGTACAACTCAGATCTGGTAGAGTTTTAGAAAAACCTTCTATAGACATTCAAGAGCAAGATACCTCTGAGGAGGAATCTCTTCAAGTCAATAAGGGTTCTGAGGAAGAATCTCTTCAAAATTCAAAAATTCAAAAAGAAAAAGAAAAGCTAGCATCCACAACTCCTATAGTTGAGCAACCTGTATCTTCATCTACACCTCCTTTTCCGGAAAGACTACAAATTGATAAGGGGGTGGAAAAACAAATTTTGTTGCCTAACTATGACTTTCTAGATGAATTGAAGAATGTTTGTATCAAGATTCCATTGCTACAAGCCATTCGAAAAATTCCTATTCTAGCAAAAACCATAAAGGAGTTGAGTTTCAAAAGACCAGGAAGAAAGCTAAAGGACACAAGAAGAATCCACCTGGTAGGAAAGATTGCAGACATTATGATGGGAAAAATTACCATGCAGAAGTATGTAGATCCCGGAAGTCCAATTGTCAAGACACATATAAATGGGATAGAAATTCCAAACACATTGATTGACTTAGGGGCTGCTATCAACATTATGAGTAGACAGACTATGGAACAGTTAAAACTTCCTAACCTTCTTTTACACCTACTTTATTGCAACTTGCAGATCGATCGGTTATTAAACCAGATGGTGTATTAGAAGATATTTCAGTCTCCTTAGATTCTTGGGAATATCCAATAGACTTTATGATTTTGACTCCCAAAAGTAATCTAGGAGGACATCCAATTATCTTAGGAAGACCTTGGCTGGCCACAGCTGATGCTTTTATTAGTTGTAGATCTGGAGACATGCACATTTCTAATGGTAATTCGACAAAGAAATTCAATTTGTATCCTCCCGCAAGAGCAATTACAGAAATAGGAGACAATGAATGGGTCGATGATGAGAACACTATACAACCTGTCTTTACCATTTCTGAAATTAGTGAGGATAGTCAAATTCTGAACACATTAGAAAATTTTGAGATAACTTTAGAATATGACCCCACACAATTTCAGTTGGAATCTGACATAGAATATTTATCATCAAGACAAATGTCTCTTTACTCTATGGAAGAGTTTGGTAATTCTGCTATTGAGATTTTTCCAGAAAAGACATTGAATATCAACAAACATCCGGAGAAGTCACAACAAGAAGAACTAACCAGAATCTTGCAAAAACATTCTACTGCATTTGCATGGGAGTATACTGACATGAAGGGTATTGATCCTAAGACTTGCATCTATCATATCTATATTGAGGAAAACAGTAGACCAATCAGACAACCTCAAAGAAGGATGAATCCAAATCTTAGGGAAATAGTGAAAGAAGAGCTCCAAAAACTTCTCAATGTAAACTTCATTTATCCAATTTCAGATAGCCAATGGGTTTCTCCTTTGGTTATAGTACCTAAAAATAATGGTAAATGGAGAGTATGCATTGATTACAGGGAGTTGAACAAAGCAACTTTGAAGGATCACTTTCCTTTGCCTTTTATTGATCAGGTATTAGATACATTAGCAAGTAAAAAGTACTTTTCATTTTTGGATGGTTTTAGTGGCTATAATCAAATTCAGGTAGCACCTGAAGATCAAGATAAGACCACATTTACTTGTCCATGGGGAACTTTTGCCTACCGAGTGCTTCCTTTGGGTTATGTAATGCACCAGCAACATTCCAAAGAGCAGTACTAGGAATTTTTTCTGATCTAATCCATGATTGTGTAGAGGTTTATATGGATGATTTTACAGTTTATGGTAATTCATTTGAAGAGGCATTAGAAAATTTGGAAAAAGTTCTCATAAGATGCAAAGAAACAAACCTTTCATTAAGCCATGAAAAATGCTTTATGATGTTTACTGAAGGGATTGTTTTAGGACATCATATTTCAGGAGATGGAATTAAAGTTGATAGATCAAAAGTTGAAGTCATCTCCAAGTTGCCTATTCCAAATTGTCAAAGAGATGTTAGAAGTTTTCTAGGATTTGCTGGTTACTATAGAAGATTTATAGAAAACTTCACTAAAATAGCATCTCCACTCTTCAAGTTGCTTACAAAAGACTGTGAATTTAAATGGGATCCTGATTGTCAATCCGCTTTTGAAACTTTGAAAACAAGAATATCTGAAGCACCTATCTCGAGAGGACCAAATTGGAAACTTCCTTTCCATATTTCTACAGATGCTTCAGATACAGCTCTTGGAGCTGTGTTGGGTCAAAAAGATTTAATTCCTTATGCCATTTATTACACCAATAAAAATTTGACTCCCACAGAGTTGAACTATACTGTGACTGAAAAAGAGTTTTTAGCTGTTGTTCATGCAATTAATAAGTTTAGACATTACATAACAGGCTATGAAACTTTTATTCATACCGACCATTCTGCAATTAGATATTTAATGAACAAACCTGTTACTAATGGCAGAGTGACAAGATGGCTTTTACTTTTGCAAGAATTCAATATTACCGTGTTGGATAGACCAGGAAAACAGAATACAGTAGCTGATTTCTTGTCTAGGATTCAGAATACTAAAGAAGATTCTCCTGTAGAAGATAAGTTTCCTGATGAATATTTGTTTGCAGTAACTATTAAGACCCCTTGGTATGCAGATATTGCTAACTATTTGGTTACAGGGAAACTACCTTCACATTTATTTCCAAGAGAAAACGAAAAATTATTCAGGAGAGTTCAAGATATTCATGGATTTATAACTAATTGTTTAAAACAGGGCCAGATCTTGTGATCAGAAGATGTGTCAGGGAAGATGAAATGCCTGATATTCTTAAGGCATGTCATGATGAACCATGCGGCAGACACTTTGCGGACAAAAGGACGGCCTATAAAATCCTTTCCTTGGGATATTATTAGCCTTCTCTCTTCAAAGATGCAAAACAATATGTCAAAAGGTGTGATAGCTGCCAAAGAGTAGGGAAACCTACCCTTTCAAATGAAATGCCATTGCAAACACAGGTACTCATTGAACCCTTTGAAAAATGGGCTTTAGATTTCATCGGACCGATTAATCCACCATCGAAGCAAAAGAAGTATATATTGGTTTGCACTGATTATGTTACTAAATGGGTAGAAGCTAAAGCATTAGTATCTGCTACTGAAAATTCAGTTGTTCATTTTCTTTATGAGGATATTTTTACTCGCTTTGGTGTTCCAAGAGAAATTGTAATAGATCAGGGGAGCCAATTCACATCAAATTTGGTGGAGAAGTTGATGGAAGAATACAAAATCAAGCACAGAAGATCTACTCCTTACCATCCACAAGCAAATGGTCAAGTGGAGTCCACAAACAAAGTTCTTGGAAGTATCATCACCAAAACTGTTCATCTACATAGAAGAGATTGGGCAGAAAGGCTTCCAGAAGCCTTGTGGGCCTACAGAACTACATGGAGGAATACAACAAGACATTCTCCCTATGAACTTGTTTATGGGAAAGAAGTCTTGTTCCCCATTGAGTTCCAAGTCAAGACCTTCAAGATAGCAGTTCAGTTGGGAATGGACTTATCAGAAGCTCAAAAGCATAGAATGGAGCAATTGAATGAGCTAGATGAGATCAGACAAGAAGCAATTCTAAGAACCGATCTAGTTCAATATCAAATAACTAAGTGGCATGACAAATATATCAAAGAGAAGAAGTTTCAAGAAGGAGATTGGGCATTGTTATTTGACTCCAAGTTTAAAGACTTTCAAGGGAAATTTCAGACTCATTGGCTTGGGCCATATGAGATTGACAAGGTCTTTAACAATGGAGCTGTAAGAATCAAGACCATCGATGAGTTTCAAACTCCTCTTTTAGTGAATGGCCATAGATTGAAAGTTTATCATAAGCCACTCTCTAAAGAGGATTTTGTCAAGTTGTTTCAAGAAAGTTCTGCAATCAGGCTGGTACAGAAGAATCCTTCTTCTCTACCAAGCTAGTTTTTGTTTTTCAAGTTAAAAAAAAAAAAAGAAAAAAAAAAGAAAAAAAAAGAGAAGAAAAAAATGGTATAAGCCTGAAAACCAATCATCGATTGGCAGTCTTATACAGAAAATATGGGGTGAAAATCAGGGACACCTGACACTCTATATTTTCCAAAAAAAAAAATTCTGTCTTTTATTTCATTTTATCTCACCACCCACTCCATTTCACTTCACTTCACTTCATTTCATTTCATTTCATTTCACTTCATTCCACTTCATCTCATCCATTCCATCAATAAAAAAAAATTTATGACCATTTCCATCTGGTCATTTGTCATTTGTTCATTTCTATTTCAGCCAAGTAATAGCTGTGTCAGTTTCCGCAGCTGACAGCTGTTTCCGCAGTTGACTCCAGTTTCCGCAGCCAGAAGCAGATTCCGCAGCTGCTACTACTCCGTTTTCAAAAAGAATGTACAGTTAGTTGTTGTTTTCATAAAATCATGAAATAAAATGCAGGAGAGGATCAATGGGACATTCAAGACACTAATGAAGATCAATCAGTTGAAGACCAAGGGCAAGAGCAAGGATTCCAAAGGTATGAATAAAGTTTATTTCAAATAGTATAAAAGACACATTTTTATGTAATTTTAAACTATGAGCTCTACCCATAACGCGCAATGATTATATTGATAGTCCGTAACCCTCCACGATCTCTATGTTATCCTCTTGCATTTATTCACAAACGGCTTCATTATTGAAATTCCGACTCTTACTCATGTTCAAATAGCCCACCGAAGATAATGATACGTATTTGAGTTGACAAAGGACTCTTACAAGCCGCATAACTCCATAATCATTGATTGAAACGTGTTCATATTTATGACACAGCCACCAAAAATTCAAAATGCGGCCGAATGCATTATGCTTTGTTAACCTCTTTGTCGTTTCTCTGTCGTGTTTACAAAACCTCACTCTACTCATTCTCATTCCCTGTTTCACTCCATTCCGTTCCTTTTACTCACTCTCATTTCCGTATATTCACCCACAGTCTTATTCCATTCTGTGTATGGTGCTCATTTCCGTTTTGTGATAACATCCCCACAGCATTGTGCTCGACTCCGTGTATTCCATCGTTCCACTTCCGCTTAAAACCCTCACAGAGGCAAGCTGTGAAGCACAGAGAAGTAAAATGGGAAATTTATTAAGGGCAGAGCCGGAAGGACCGAAGTTCATAGAGGGATTTCCACAAGCAAAAGAGATGTTGAGAAAAGCTAAATGGCTGCGTTTTATTCAGAAATTCCGGGGTTACCACAGAGAAATTACCAAAGCGTTTGCAAGATCATTTGATAGCTCAGAAGCAGAAGTGGGAGACCTCAAGTTTTTGGTTAATGAAGCATCAATAGCAGCAGCCACAGAGCTTCTTCAGGAAGGAGAACGGTGGTTCAAAAACAAAAGTATCAGTGATGAGGCATGGAGAACAATCCTCCGAAATCAAGGTATGGATATCACTATTTTCAAAAGAGGAATTCCAGTGCATGCAATAAAAGATGAATGGGCCACTTTATTACTCATTGTTCAGAAATTTATCACATGTGAAGGCCGCTTTGGCTCTATGTACATGTATCATACTAGGATATTGATGAATTTCCTTGAAAACCAAACTCTCAATCCTCCTTATTTCCTATTCAATAGCTTGAAGAAAATGGCTGTGACTGTGCAAAAACACCTAGGAGATGTAGAGCCTCATTTATATCATCATGGGCTTATAAAAATTTTGATTGAAAAGGAGCTAAAAGAAAGAAAAGATACACGGGAACAATTCTTAGTAAGAAACTTCTTTGAAGAACCTCAGGAAATTCCTGAAGGTAATCCAATTAGAAGGAGTAGAAGAAAGAAAATGGATGTTGAAACCCAAGATGCTCCTACACAGGAAGTTCCCGCAGCTAGCACAGCAAAAAGAAGTAGAAGGAAAAGAACAGTAGATGAAATCCAAGATACTTCTACTATTACTAGGAAGAAAAATGATAGAGAAGAGAGATTGGTAAAAAGGAAGAAGAAGGAAATCAAAATTAAGAAGCCAATAATATCAAAAGGGAAAGAAATTGTTGAGGCTATCCATAAAACTTCTTCTTCTGAAGAAGAAGATCACCAAATTCTATCTGAGAGATTAATTTTTCTTCAAAAACAGTCATCTCTATCTAAAAAGGCAAAAATAGGAAAACAAGAACAAAAGGGTAATGTACCACAGCAAGTGAGGAGAAGCAGCAGGCTTAAGGGAAAACTGAGAAAAACACAAATTAAAGGTCCTCATTTCATTGATTTGGGTGAAGAGACATCTGAACAGTCTCCAACTGACCATAGTCCATTTCAGTCAGTTAGTGAACCTGACTCCTTTCAGTCCCAATCAGACAATGAGCGTACTCCATCTTATTCTCAGCAAAATATTGATGAAAGTTCTCCTCAGCCAAATTTTGAACATAATTCTCCCTTGCAGCATTTTGAGGATAGTCCAATGAAAAAGACACCGGAAGTAGACCCCAAACAGCAGGAGGTCTATGACTATATAGAATCCCTGGAGAAGGCAGCCACAGGTCCAAGCACCTCTTCTATTCAGCCTCCTACATTGCAGGATAATTTGGTTCAGTCATTAAAACAGGAGATTTTTGAGCTTAAGCTTTTGAATCGGCAT
>JAXQQM020068671.1:0-24221 GCA_034641835.2 Pinus albicaulis
GTGAGGGCGTCCGTTTGTGTCGTGTCGTTTGGTCGTGCGGCACGATGGCGACCGTTCGGGTGGGCGTGCCGGGCGAGGGCGTCCGTTCGGGTCCGGTCGGGTCGTTCGGGCCAAGGGCGCCCGTGTCAGATTTGCTAAGTTGTGACCGCCCGGGTGCCTTGTGCACGTCCGGGCGGGCCGTTTGCCGTTTGCTCCCATTTCCGCTCGTTTGGTCGGGTCCGCTCGTTTGGTCAGGCGTGCCGTGTCAGCAGCCGGTTGAGAAACGTCCGTTCAGGTAATGAAGCGTCTTGCAGATGAAGCGTCAGATTCGGTAAGCGTCACCAGGTAAGCGTCGGTCGTGTCGTGTCGTTTGGTCGTGCGGCACGATGGCGACCGTTCGGGTGGGCGTGCGGGGCGAGGGCGTCCGTTCGGGTCGGGTCGGGTCGTTCGGGCCGAGGGCGCCCGTGTCAGATTTGCTAAGTTGTGACCGCCCGGGTGCCTTGTGCACGTCCGGGCGGCCCGTTTGCCGGTTGCTCCCATGTGCGACCGTTTGGGTGGGCGCGTCGTGTCGCGCCGGGCGAGTTTGTCCGTTCGTGTGGGCGTGCCGTGTGAGGGCGTCCGTTCGTGTCGTGTCGTTTGGTCGTGCGGCACGATGGCGACCGTTCGAGTGGGCGTGCCGGGCGAGGGCGCCCGTTCGGGTCGGGTCCGGTCGAGGGCGCCCGTGTCAGATTTGCTAAGTTGTGACCGCCCGGGTGCCTTGTGCACGTCCGGGCGGGCCGTTTGCCGTTTGCTCCCATGTGCGACGGTTTGGGTGGGCGCGTCGTGTCGTGCCGGGTGAGGGCGTCCGTTCGGGTGGTCGTGCCGGGCGAGGGCGTCCGTTCGGGTCGGGTGGTATGGACCGAGGGCGCCCGTGTCAGATTTGCTAAGTTGTGACCGCCCGGGTGCCTTGTGCACGTCCGGGCGTGTAACGCCCCGACACTTCATAGGCGCGTCGGTGAGACGGGCGCGCCGAACGGGCGTTTGGTGAGCTTGGGCGCCGTTGCGACGCAACGGGCGCGCGTCGACATAACGGGTGCGCGTCGCACGTTGGTGTGTAAACGGGCGCGCTAGTGTGGGAGACGAGTCATGGGCGAGTTGATGTGCGACGAGTCAACGAAGACGTTGGCGTTGGGAGTTTATATCGACGGGCGCCGTAGATGAGTGAACCGATGGGTGAGTCGGTCGGCGCGTTGGGCGCGCGACCGACGCCACACGTAGCGGGCGAGTCAACAAACGGTGGGGTCGACTCGGGTCGGCCGAGCGCCCCCAACACCCACGAACAATATAATATGTGGGCGAACGATGAACGGGCGCGCGCCACGGCGACGGGCGCGCCCACACACAAGGGCGTCACGACGAATGCGAGCGAAGGGCGGCGAAGTGTTAACACGGACCGACGAACGTTTGTGCGGGCGTGGACGCACGTGAAGACCAACCGGGGGTCGGCTCGGGTCGGCCGAGCGCCCCTCATACCAACCGGGGGGTCGGCTCGGGTCGGCGGGCGCCCCTCACCCGTGACACGACGATTCAACGGGGGCGTCGGTGTTATGGGCGGGTCGGCTCGGGTGGCGAGCGACCCGACTCTTCAAGAAACGAACGCGTATAAGTGTAGCGGAGTTGGAGAGCAAAATGATCATCGAAGTTCGACGGCAACAGCGAGTCTTCCCAAGAAGCGCAATTCAGATTTGCGGCTAAGTGTGGATGCACCCGCCGAGCGGGTAGTCGACGACAAAGGCGAGTCGTTCAAGTCTTGAACGCTGCGGTTGGAGTAGCGCACAGTGCTGCGGCCAAACGAGCGACGTCAAGGGGCGAGCGCTGAACGAAGGCGTAACGACCGCCGGTTGAACGACAGCACGGTCGGACAGCGCACGGCGCTGCGGCAACGACGTGCGACGGAGGTAACACGGCG
Organism: Pinus albicaulis; assembly: GCA_034641835.2. NCBI lineage: Eukaryota > Viridiplantae > Streptophyta > Pinopsida > Pinales > Pinaceae > Pinus > Pinus albicaulis. The sequence continues at coordinate 1,928 of JAXQQM020068671.1, forward strand.
GGCGCGCTGAACGGAGGGCGACGTGCACGACGGGCACGACGGACGGGCGAGTCGTGTGACTCCCGACCCGAACGCCGGTGCGACCAGCAAGGTTGCGTTTCTGTGTAAAATTCAATGTAAACAGGCCCTCGACCTGTATAAAAACAACGAGGCAATTTTGATTATTTTGGATAATAAAATTGGCTTTTGCAAATCGGTTTTGTGTACTGATGGTTGATGATTTATGTTTTGTATTTCCGCTGCAAACATAATAAAAAGTGAAGACTAACACTTAAGAAAAATTGGTAAAGGCGTATTCCGGAAAGGGTAAACCCGAAGGGTGACCGCTTAGCCGGTGCCGCACGGCCTGCCCAAGTGGACAAACGGAGTGGGGGCGTGACAGATGGTATCAGAGGTCTGATACGAATTGCAACGCAAAGGGTATCGGATCCCTCCGCAGGGAGCTTTTGCTGAAGCAGGAACACGGTTGCAGGTGCAGTTGGTGTTGAAGCTGACTTATAATTGCGAGCTGATTTATGGTCTGGACGAGGTCTCAAGCAAGGAAAATGGAAGATGTGGTGGATATGCCTCAAGTCATTGAGGGGTCCCAAACGCACTCTCAAGAAGACTTGTTCGAGAAGCTCATGGAGAACATGGAGAAGCGGGAAAGGGAGCTCATGAGTCTTTACGAAGAGATTGAAGCACTTCGAGAAAAGAACATGAGGCTGGAAAATGATGTAGCCACATGGAAGGCCAAGCTAGACACGGTATCAACACGTTCTATGTATACGGAATGGCAGCTTGGTGAAGTAACGAAGAGAATGGATGAAAAAGACCTATCCTATGATAGACTTGTGGATGAGCTTTCCAAAGCTCTTACAAGGATCAAGGATATGGAAACCGAAGTGGTCTTGGTGAAAAGGGCCATGGGACAAGGGTCATCTGGGGGATCTGTCCCTGTGATTAAAGCGAAGGAACCAGATTCATATGATGGAGCAAGAAACTCAAAGACACTTGGAAACTTCTTTTGGGATATGGAACAATACTTGGACCGATTGAACATCCATGATGAAGATGTCAAGGTGAAGATTGTAGCCCAATTCCTTACAGGTGATGCTAAGATGTGGTGGAGAAGGAGACTTGATCAGATTGCACAAGGTGTCATATCTGACATCACAACATGGCCAGAGTTGAAGGATGCTTTGCAGGTTTACTTTAGTCCACAAGATGAAACCTGGGACGCTAGGACTATCATCAAGTATATTAAACAAGATGGAACTCTTCAACAATATCAAAGTGCATATCAGAGCGCTATCCTAGAGCTACCTGACATGGCAGAGCGTGACAAGCTGTTCAACTTTACTATTGGGTTGAAACCTTGGGCTCGAGATGAGGTGAAGAGGCATAAAGCCAAGACTTTGGAAGAAGCCTTTGCTATAGTGGATAAGCTGATTGAGCATGATGTTGGAGGATCGGGAGGATCTGGAGGAGAAAAGAAGAAGAAGCCTTTTGAGAAAAAGGGCGATGCACCAAAGAAAGAAGCTCCTAGACCTAACAATGCGCAAGCAAAGTCGAAGGGTAAGAAGCCTTTAAGGTGTTGGATCTGCGATGAGGAACATACGGTGAAGAATTGTCCTTCAAGACCGAAGTTAGCCGCCGCAGTGCAAGCAGAAAGAAAGGAACCTTCAGTTGGGACTATGCAAGTCTTAAGTGCAGCAGCAGCTTACGAAGCTATTCCAAGAAGGGACCCGGAAAGAAACAATTTGGAATTTGTGAATATGAAGATTGCGAAGGGCACACTTCTTACCATGGTGGATTGTGGTGCTACGCATAACTTTATTGGAGAGGACACCGCAAGGAAAGTTGGGTTGAAGTTCAAATCAATCCAAGCTAAGTTGAAGGCTGTGAACTCCCCACCGGATTATGTGATTGGGGTTGCAGAAAAGACACCAATCGAGATAGAGAGTTGGCATGCAAATGTTGACATCATGGTGGTAAAAATGGATGACTATGAAGCAGTATTGGGCATGGAATTCTTCAAGGAATTCGAAGTGATGGTGGTTCCTCACATGAGGAAGTTGTATATCTATGATGGGCAGACTGACCGTCCTATTGGGATACCAACCATAGGAGGAGGTGGTTCGACACAATGCAAGATAACGACCATGAGTGTGGAGGACACTAAGAGACATGCTGAACTCCAAGGGAGGATAGCCAATACGGAAGGCAGACTTCAGGAGCAAGCGCAGAAAATTATGGCATTGTCCAAGAGTCTTTTGGATGTAACAAGAAGACTTGAGACAATGGAAGCAAAGGAGGATGCAGACCCAGGAATTCATGGAGAAAGCCGGGAAGCATACATGATGCGGTTGGAAGAGGAAGATCCAGACAGATGGCTGGAATTGTTGAGTGAGGAGGAAGAGCCTTTGGCTCCTACTTCCTCCACCCTCTAGACTAAACATGGAGGATGAGGCTCATTGTCTCCTGCTCAAGACAATGATGTCCTCTAACTTATGAGCAGATTATGGAGCGAGATGGAGCATTTGATAGCAGGATGTTTGGCAGCCTTAATGCAAAAGGAAGAACTAGCGCAGGGTATGAGGATGGACATTCTCATAATGAGGACGCTACGGTTGGATTAGCTACCCAACTAGTTCGAGTTGTGGGGACGCGTAATGTGCAGAGTTGTGCCGGATACATAGCAGATTTGTTATGTTGAGTTGGTTGGATACTTAACGCAGATTGGGGCATGGCCGAAGCATGCAGCAGATCAAAGATGTTCACATCTGGGTGCTCTTCATGGTTTCATAGCAGAGTTGGAGACATGAACACCTTTAGAGGATGTTGGAGTCATCAACACTTTGCGACGGAAGTTGCGACGATATTCACACATGGAGTTGTGGCGGGCGTGCGACGGAAGGATGATGTTGTCAAGGGACGACAACGCTTTGAAGTGGGGGAGAATGTAACGCCCCGACACTTCATAGGCGCGTCGGTGAGACGGGCGCGCCGAATGGGCGTTTGGTGAGCTTGGGCGCCGTTGCGACGCAACGGGCGCGCGTCGACATAACGGGCGCGCGTCGCACGTTGGCGTGTAAACGGGCGCGCTAGTGTGGGAGACGAGTCATGGGCGAGTCGATGTGCGACGAGTCAACGAAGACGTTGGCGTTGGGAGTTTATATCGACGGGCGCCGTGGATGAGCGAACCGATGGGTGAGTCGGTCGGCGCGTTGGGCGCGCGACCGACGCCACACGTAGCGGGCGAGTCAACAAACGGTGGGGTCGACTCGGGTCGGCCGAGCGCCCCCAACACCCACGAACGATACGTTATGTGGGCAAGCGATGAACGGGCGCGCGCCACGGCGACGGGCGCGCCCACACACGAGGGCGTCACGACGAACACGAACGAAGGGCGGCGAAGTAATAACACGGACCGACGAACGTTTATGTGGGCGTGGGCGCACGTGATGACCAACCGGGGGTCGGCTCGGGTCGGCCGAGCGCCCCTCACACCAACCGGGGGGTCGGCTCGGGTCGGCGGGCGCCCCCTCACCCGTGACACGACGTTTCAACGGGGGCGTCGGTGTTATGGGTGGGTCGGCTCGGGTGGCGAGCGACCCGACTCTTCAAACAAGCGGATGCGTATAAGTATGGCGGAGTTGGAGAGAAAATCATCAGTGAAGTTCGACCACCAAGTGCGAGTCATTCCAAACAGCGCATATCAGATTTGCGGCTAAGTGTGGATGCACCCGCCGAGCGGGTAGTCGAAGGAAGACGAACGAGCCGAGTTGAACGTAGCGAAGGGTTGGGCAGCGCACGGTGCTGCGGACAACCGTAGTGCGACGGAGGTAGCGACGGCGAGTTGAAGTGCGACGCTCCACACGGTGTTGCGGACACGGTGGGCGCGCCAAGCGGAGGTGCGACGTGCGGACGGTGCACGACGGACGGGCGAGTCGTGTGACTCACGACCCGACCAACGGTGCGACCGGCAAGGTTGCGGTTCTGTGTAAAATTCTATGTAAACAGGCCCTCGACCTGTATAAAAACAGCGAGGCAATTTTGATTATTCCAGATAATAAAATTGGCTTTTGCAAATCTATTTTGGTGTATTTGTGATTGATGGTTTATGTTTTGTATTTCCGCTGCAAACATAATAAAAAGTGAAGACTAACACTTAAGAAAAATTGGTAAAGGCGTATTCCGGAAAGGGTAAACCCGAAGGGTGACCGGCAAGCACAGGTACATACAGCTTTGCCTGCCAAGTGGACAAACGGGTAGGCGCGGGTCATCACGCCCCTACACCGTGGGTCTCTCTCAACCGCTCTATGTAGGCAGGTGCGGCACTGCCGTACTTTTTCTTTTGCGAAATACTCAAGTACCCAGACTACGCCTTAAGCAACATTCGTTAGTTATTAGCAAATTTTCTTTCAATTATGCGGAAATAAACATAAACATCAATATCAAAACCACATGTACGCCCATACATACAAGGGAGGGGCAACTCCCTTTTAAAATGAGTCTGCCCGGATATTATGTTCCATCAAAATACAAGTACAACAGTCAGGCTATTTGCCTCTTGGCCAAGTTCTAAGACTTGCCAATACTCAAACTAGCATACAACAGACTTATACAACCATCGAAGATCACCGTCGGAAGTGCTGCCCAAATCTGCCCAAGTGCCGGTCACTCGGGTCACCCAAAACCGTTGCTCCGTTTTAGTGCAGAGCGTTTTCTGGATAGACCGTGTGCCCAAAGCACTCCAAACCAGTATGGTTGGATGCCTCTCTTCAAGACGCACCTTCTGCAATTTACGGCACCTCGATCCGACCTACGTAGCTCCCGGAATCGCAGTTTCCGTGCTGGGCCGTTGTCGTTGGCCGGCGCCCAGGACGACCCGACTCGACCCGACGTGCGACGACGCCCTGCCCTGACCGACCTGCGGTGCGCTCGGCGGTCTGCGGTGCGCTCGTGCCGCTGCGGTGCGACTCGGCCGACTCCCCTCGCTGCGCTGCTCCTTCGTCCAACGAGTTGTTGACTCGTTGTGGTAGCTCGCTCCAAGTCGTGTTGCTGTTCCTTCTCGCACTCCAACCTTCGCCCATATATATGCGTCCGTCGTTGAGTGTGTGGGTCGCTCGCCGCCCCGATCCGACCCGCCCATAACGCCGACGCCCATGTGAAATGCCGCGTCACGGGTGTGAGGGCGCCCGCCGACCCGAGCCGACCCCCCGGTTGGTGTGAGGGGCGCTCGGCCGACCCGAGCCGACCCCCGGTTGGTTTTTGCGTGCGCCCAACGCCCACTAAACGCGTCGGCCCATGTTATTACTTCGCCGCCCTTCGTTCGTCGTGGTGTCGTGACGCCCGTTGTGGGCGCGCCCGTCGTGTGGCGCGCGCCCGCCCTTTGGACCGTTCGCTATACCGTCCGCCCACGCAATGTTCGTTCGTGGGTGTTGGGGGCGCTCGGCCGACTCGAGCCGACCCCACCGTTCGTTGACTCGCCCGCTACGTGTGGCGTCGGTCGCGCGCCCAACGCGCCGACCGACTCACCTCTCGGTTTACTCATCCACGGCGCCCGTCGATATAAACTCAAAACGCCAACGCCTTCGTTGACTCGTCGCACATCAACTCGCCCATGACTCGTCTCCCACACTAGCGCGCCCGTGACACGCCAACGTGCGACGCGCGCCCGTTATGTCGACACGCGCCCGTTACGTCGCACGGCGCCCAAGCTCACCAAACGCTCACCGGCGCGCCCGTTTCACCGAACGCGCTCACGAAGTGCCGGGGCGTTACATTCTCCCCCACTTCAAAGCGTTTTCGTCCCTTGACAACATCATCCTTCCGTCGCACGCCCGTCACAACTCTACGTGTGAATATCGTCGCAACTACCTCCAAAGTGTCGTCGCACGAACTGTCGTTACACCCATGTGCACGATATCGTCGCAACCGTCGTCGCAAAGTGTTGATGACTCCAACATCCTCCAAAGGTGTTCATGCCTCCAACTCTGCTATAAATATGTGAAGAGCATCCAGATGTGAACACTCTTGATCTGCTACATGCCTCGGTCATGTCCCAACTCCGCAAGAAATCATGTGTTTGGGCCCCTTTTGTTGGGGACAAGTTGGGTTGCTAGTCCAACCGTACGTCTCCTCCACAAGAACATATGTTGCTCCCATCATCACGACTGCCAAAACATCCTGCTATCAAGTGCTCCATCTCGCTCCATGTCTGCTCATAAGTTAGAGGTCATCATTGTCCTAAGCAGGAGACAATGAGCCTCATCCAAGTGCCATGTTTGGGTCCATGAAGTGTGTCCATCTCATCCACAACATGCTGTCCATGATGCTAACCCATGTGCTCTACTTGTAAAGTAGGCTCATCCTCCAAGCATCATCAAAATAAGTGTGGCTAAGTCAAATAGACTCAAGCCCATGCCAAAGTGTGTGCCACCAAGGCATCCATCGCTGCATCTCCATCAAACTCCAAAGTGTCCCAGCTCTATCATCTCCATCAAGTGACTCCTCCTGAACACACCCCATAAATGTGCTCCAAGGTATGCATCCCATACTGCATCAAAATCAGGATCATCCCGACCTCAGCTCCTCAATGAGTCAGATACTCCAAGATCACCATAATATGAAGTCTCCAATGAATGCAACCCCACCATGAACTCCCATGCCTCATCATATCCAAAGCGTTGGTAAGCCTACTTGTATTGGCCATGAGTGCCATCACAAGTTCTCACTCTGCATACATATGAATGTCTCATAGGCTGCTCATCCAACCAATGTCCAAGTTGCTCATGGTGAACAATGTCCCATCAGTCCATCTATAAAAGATATCCATGTAGTCCATGTCCATGACTTTGGCTGCCCATGTGTTCATCCAAGTGAACTCAACTCAACTCTCATCATCATCATGTCTCAACATGTCGAAGTGAAGTGCCCTCGGTCACTTCCACCTCTGTCATACAAACGAGTACTTCCTTCAAGCTGCTCCCCCACTAAAGGTCCACCACGGGGTCCTTCTTGCTTGAAGCCATGAAGAAGTCTACTCCAACAACGTGCCCTACCACCAAGGTAGTGTGTGGGTCATGCCGGGCACTTGCCATTCTACATGGCTAAGCATGACCCCTTTCCATCACAAAGGTCATCACGTTCCACCCTTGTCCCGGGCATTTGGACCATCAAGTGTAGGGTCCCAAATTGCCTCAACAAGGTTTGCATCGTCCCATGTCCCTTGCTCCATCAATGTACAAGGTCTCATCATATGCGTCCAAGGAATAGTCACCCATGGTGTTGGCAAAGAAGTCATCTTCTTCCTCATCTCCATATTCGGTCCATCCTCCTTACGCTTCCGTGAAACACAAGTCATATCTCCATGAAGACTCCTCAAGTGAGTGTCCTCCATCCTCATCAATGCCTTTGATGTGTTCGATCCTGGTACCACCTGCTCATCAAGTTCCTCCATGATCACGGCCACGTTTGCAACATCTCCATGTGGTTTGCCCACCAATGCTTGCAATGTGTCTTGTCTTGGTTCAACTTGTGTCACAAGTTCGTCCTTCATCTTTTCCACCATATCATCCTCATGAGAATCATCCAACATCGATGCTTGCAACGTACTTGGTCTTGGTTCAACTTGGTTATCAAGTTCACCCTTGACATCTTCTACATCTGCAACATCCTCATCCATCACTAACGCTTGCAATGTGCTTGGCCTCGGTCCAACCTGTTCATCAAGTTCATCCTTGACATCTTCCACATCCGCAACGTCCTTGTGTGGTTCAACCTGCAATGTTTGTAATGTGTTTGGTTCGGGTCCAACTTGTTCTACAAGTTCCTCCTTCTCCTCAACCACATTCTCAACATTCTTCGGTTCGGCTATAGTGGACATCGTGTCCTCTCTATACCTTCTTAGCACTCTAAGAACCTCGGCATACTCACATAGAAGCAAGCCTCGCTCTCTAGTCAACTCTCATCACCTATTCGGCTTCCAAATCATCTTCTCCATTGGGAGATCGAAGGGCATGTGCTCTTCCGTTCTTCGCTTCAAGTCAATGCTTGAGAGCCTCGCTCCTTCGGAAAGCCTCTTCTCCCACTGCATCCTCTTTTCTTCCCAATTGATGCTTTCTTTAAGTCTTTTATCTTCAGTTCCATCTTCTCTGCGGATGAATCCTGCAGGTGTCGATTCTATTTACCTTGCAACTCGTATCGATTACTCAGATACTATCACCACCCTTTAATGCGCCTCCGATTCTATGATACCATCTGTCCTACCCCTACCACCGTGGTGTCTCTCAACTGCCGCTCTGTGGCGGTGCGACATTCACCGTCTTTTCTTTTGCGAAATACTCAAGTACCCAGACTACGCCTTAAGCAACATTCGTTAGTTATTAGCAAATGTTCTTTCAGTTATGCGGAAATAAACATAAACATCAATATCAAAACCACATGTACGCCCATACATACAAGGGAGGGGCAACTCCCTTAAAATGAGTCTGCCCGGATATTATGTTTCATCAAAAATACAAGTACAACAGTCAGGCTATTTGCCTCTTGGCCAAGTTCTAAGACTTGCCAATACTCAAACTAGCATACAACAGACTTATACAACCATCGAAGATCACCGTCGGAAGTGCTGCCCAAATCTGCCCAAGTGCTGGTCACTCGGGTCACCCAAAACCGTTACTCCGTTCTAGTGCAGAGCATTTTTTGGATAGACCGTGTGCCAAAAGCACTCCAAACCTATATGGTTGGATGCCTCTCTTCAAGACGCACCTGCTGCAATTTACGGCACCTCGATCCGACCTACGTAGCTCCCGGAATTGCAGTTTCCGTGCTGGGCCGTTGCCGTTGGCCGGCGCCCAGGACGACCCGACTCGACCCGACGTGCGACGACGCCCTGCCCTGACCGACCTGCGGTGTGCTCGTGCCGCTGCGGTGCGACTCGGCCGACTCCCCTCGCTGCGCTGCCCTTCGTCCAACGAGATGTTGACTCGTTGTGGTAGCTCCTCCAAGTCGTGTTGCTGTTCGTTGATCGCTTGCCTTCTTGCCTTCTCGCTCCCCAACTCGTCATACTTATACGTGTTCGACGTTGGAGAGGTGGTCGCTCGCCCAACCGAGCCGACCCATCCGCTATACGTTCAACCATTGAACCGTCGCGTCGTTTCATGTGAGGGGCGCTCGGCCGACCCGAGCCGACCCCCGGTTGGTGTGAGGGGCGCTCGGCCGACCCGAGCCGACCCCCCGTGTCGCTCTTGCGTGCGCCCGTCGCCCACTTAACTCCGTCGGCTCGTCGCTATTAGCTCAACCGCCCTTCATTTGTGGTCGTGACGCCCTTGTGTGTGCGGGCGCGCCCGTCGCCGTGGCGCGCGCCCGTCTTATCGCTCGCCCACATAACGTATCGTTCGTGGGTGTTGGGGGCGCTCGGCCGACCCGAGTCGCCCCTACGTTTGTTGACTCGCCCGCTACGTGTGGCGTCGGTCGCGCGCCCAACGCGCCGACCGACCCGCCGGTTTATCTTTCGGTTGACTCGTCCAAGGGCGCCCGTTGGGTATAAACGCCCTTCGCCAATACTTCGTTAACTCGTCGTTCTACCAACGCGCCTCATGACTCGTTCCACACTAGCGCGCCCATGACACGCCAACGTGCGACGCGCGCCCGTTATGTCGACGCGCGCCCGTTGCGTTGCAACGGCGCCCAAGCTCACCAAACGCCCGTTCGGCGCGCCCGTCTCACCGAACGCGCCTATGAAGTGTCGGGGCGTTACATTCTCCCCCACTTCAAAGCGTTGTCGTCCCTTGACAACATCATCATTCCGTCGCACGTCCATCACAACTCTATGTGTGAATATCGTCGCAACTGCTTCTAAAGTGTCGTCGCACGAACTATCGTCGCACCCATGTGCATAATATCGTCGCAACTGTCGTCGCAAAGTGTTGATGACTCCAACATCCTCCAAAGGTGTTCATGCCTCCAGCTCTGCTGTAAATATGTGAAGAGCATCCAGATGTGAACGCTCTTGACCTGCTACATGCCTTGGTCATGTCTCAATTCTGCAAGAAATCATGTGTTGGTACCCCTTGCATAGTGACAAGTTGGGTAGCTAATCCAACCGAACGTCTCCTCCACAAGAACATATGTCCCTCCCATCATCACGACTGCCAAAACATCTTGCTATCAAGTGCTCCATCTCGCTCCATGGTCTGCTCATAAGTTAGAGGTCATCATTGTCCTAAGCAGGAGACAATGAGCCTCATCCAAGTGCCATGTTTGGGTCCATGAAGTGTGTCCATCTCATCCACAACATGCTGTCCATGATGCTAATCCATGTGCTCTACTTGTATGTAAGTAGGCTCATCCTCCAAGCATCATCAAAGTAAGAAGTGTGGCTAAGTCAAGTAGACTCAAGCCCATGCCAAAGTGTGTGCCACCAAGGCATCCATCGCTGCATCTCCATCAAACTCCAAAGTGTCCCAGCTCTATCATCTCCATCAAGTGGCTCCTCCTGAACACACCCCATAATGTGCTCCAAGGTATGCATCCCATACTGCATCAAAACAAGGACCAATCCTGACCTCAGCTCCTCAATGAGTCAGATACTCCAAGATCACCATAATATGAAGTCTCCAACGAATGCAACTCCACCATGAACTCCCATGCCTCATCATATCCAAAGCGTTGGTAAGTCTACTTGTATTGGCCATGAGTTCCATCACAAGTTCTCACTCTGCAAACATATGAATGTCTCATAGGCTGCTCATCCAACCAATGTCCAAGTTGCTCATGGTGAACAACGTCCCATCAGTCCATCTATAAAGGTATCCATGTAGTCCATGTCCATGACTTTGGCTGCCCATGTGTTCATCCAAGTGAACTCAACTCAACTCTCATCATCATCATGCCTCCACATATCGAAGTGAAGTGCTCTCGGTCACTCCTACCTCCATCATATACATGTGAGTACTTCCTTCAAGCTGCTCCCCCACTAAAGGTGTGCCAAGAGGTCCATCTTGGTCGAGCCATGAAGAAGTCTACTCCACCAACGTGCCCTACCACCAAGGTAGTGTGTGGGTCATGCCGGGCACTTCCCATTCTATGTGGCTAAGCATGACCCCTTCCATCACAAAGGTCATCACGTTCCACCCTTGTCCCGGGCATTTGGACCATCAAGTGTAGGGTCACAAATTGCCTCAACAAGGTTTGCATCGTCCCATGTCCCTTGCTCCATCAATGTACAAGGTCTCATCGTAGGCATCCAAGGAGTAGTCACCAATGGTGTTGGCAAAGAAGTCATCTTCTTCCTCATCTCCATATGCAGTCCATCCTCCTTATGCTTCCGTGAAACACAAGTTATATCTCCATGAAGACTCCTCAAGTGAGTGTCCTCCATCCTCATCAATGCCTTTGATGTGTTCGATCCTGGTACCACCTGCTTATCAAGTTCCTCCTCGATCATGCTCACATTTGCAACATCTCCATGTGGTTTGCCCACCAATGCTTGCAATGTGTCTTGTCTTGGTTCAACTTGTGTCACAAGTTCGTCCTTCACCTCTTCCATCATATCATCCTCATGAGAATCATACAACATCGATGCTTGCAACGTTCTTGGTCTTGGTTCAACTTGGTTATCAAGTTCACCCTTGACATCTTCTACATCTGCAACATCCTCATCCATCACTAACGCTTGCAATGTGCTTGGCCTCGGTCCAACCTGTTCATCAAGTTCATCCTTGACATCTTCCACATCCGCAACGTCCTTGTGTGGTTCAACCTGCAATGTTTGTAATGTGTTTGGTTCGGGCCCAACTTGTTCTACAAGTTCCTCCTTCTCTTCAACCACATTCTCAACATTCTTCGGTTCGGCTATAGTGGACATCGTGTCCTCTCTATACCTTCTTAGCGTTCTAAGAAACTCGGCATACTCACATAGAAGCAAGCCTCGCTCTCTAGTCAACTCATCATACTCGGCTTCCAAATCATCATCTTCTCCATTGAGGAGATCGAAGAGATATTGCTCTTCCTCAGTTCTTCGCTTCCAAGTCAATGGCTTGAGAGCCTCGCTCACTTCGGAAAGCCTCTTCTCCACTGCATCCCTCTTTTCTTTCCACGACTCCAAGTTTGTTTCGAATTCTTGGGATTTGAATAAGAGATCCCCTCCTTGCACAAGGCCATAAGAGCGCGACGGTGGCAGCGCACGGCGCTGTGGACTGTGCGACGGCAAGGGCAGCGGACGTGTTGGGCAGCAGAGTCACCAACGCACCGCGCGGTTGAACGACTGTTGCGACCGGAGGGCGCGCAGTGAACGGAGGGCGCGCACGACACGGACGACGGGCGGACGACCACACGGCGGGCGAGTCGGGTGACTCACGACCCGACCGACGTGCGACGGACCGAGTTGACGTGCGACGGGTAAACGAAGTGCGACGCTCCACACGGTGTTGCGGACACGGTGGGCGCGCTGAACGGAAGGGCGCACGAGCAAAGGGCGCGGGTGCACGACGCACACCACGGGCGACATGGTCGGGTGGCGCGCGCATGATACGAGCGACGAGCGCGAGCAGAGCGTCACGACAGGCAGACGCCGCACGGAAGGCGGGTGAGTCGGGTGACTCACGACCCGACCAAGTGCGACGGGCCGAGTTCGGCGTTTCTTTGTAAAAACAGGCTCTCGACCTGTATAAACCAGCGAGGCAATTTTATGATATTTGGATATATAAAATTGGCTTTTCCAAATCTGTTTTGGGTATTTCCGCATGAATGTTTATGTTTTATAATTCCGCTGTAAGACATAATAAAAAGTGAAGACTAACACTTAAGAAAAATAAGTATAGGCGTAGTTCGGAAGATGGTGAAAATGAATAACGACCGTCTACTTTGGAGGAGATCGAAGAGATATTGCTCTTCCTCAGTTCTTCGCTTCCAAGTCAATGGCTTGAGAGCCTCGCTCACTTCGGAAAGCCTCTTCTCCACTGCATCCCTCTTTTCTTTCCACGACTCCAAGTTTGTTTCGAATTCTTGGGATTTGAATAAGAGATCCCCTCCTTGCACAAGGCCATAAGAGCGCGACGGTGGCAGCGCACGGCGCTGTGGACTGTGCGACGGCAAGGGCAGCAGACGTGTTGGGCAGCGGAGTCACCAACGCACCGCGCGGTTGAACGACTGTTGCGACCGGCGGGCGCGCGGTGAACGAAGGGCGCGCACGACACGGACGACGGGCGGACGACCACACGGCGGGCGAGTCGGGTGACTCACGACCCGACCGACGTGCGACGGACCGAGTTGACGTGCGACGGGTAAACGAAGTGCGACGCTCCACACGGTGTTGCGGACACGGTGGGCGCGCTGAACGGAAGGGCGCACGAGCAAAGGGCGCGGGTGCACGACGCACACCACGGGCGACACGGCCGGGTGGCGCGCGCACGATACGAGCGACGAGCGCGGGCAGAGCGTCACGACAGGCGGACGCCGCACGGAAGGCGGGTGAGTCGGGTGACTCACGACCCGACCAAGTGCGACGGGCCGAGTTCGGCGTTTCTTTGTAAAAACAGGCTCTCGACCTGTATAAACCAGCGAGGCAATTTTATCTGTCACGCCCCTACACCGTGGGTGTCTCTCAACCGCTCTATGTAGGCAGGTGCGGCACTGCCGTACTTTTTCTTTTGCGAAATACTCAAGTACCCAGACTACGCCTTAAGCAACATTCGTTAGTTATTAGCAAATGTTCTTTCAATTATGCGGAAATAAACATAAACACCAATATCAAACCACATGTACGCCCATACATACAAGGGAGGGGCAACTCCCTTTTAAAATGAGTCTGCCCGGATATTATGTTTCATCAAAATACAAGTACAACAATCAGGCTATTTGCCTCTTGGCCAAGTTCCACGACTTGCCAATACTCCATGACCATGCAACAAACTTATACAAACATTAGAGATCACCGGGAGAGTGCGCCCAAATACGCAGAGTCTTGGTCACTAGGGTCACCCAAAACACGTTGTATCCAGTTCTGAGTGCCAGACGATTTTTCGAGTAGACCGTGTGCCCCAAACGCTCCAGTAGCGGTTTGGTCTGCCTTCAATACGCACCTTACGCAATTTACGGCACTCCGGGTCATTTCGTAGCTCCGGAATCGCGTTTCCGTCTTTGGACGTTGCCGTTGGCCGACGCCCGGGACCGGCAGGCTCGACCCCGATGTGCAGCGCGCCATACGACCGACCTACTGATGCGCTCGTGATCTGCTGATGCGCTCGTGCCTTCTGGTCACGACTGTGAGCTCACGGCGCCTCTGATACCATCTGTCACGCCCCCACTCCGTTGGTCCACTCGGGCAGGCCGTGCGGCACCGGCTAAGCGGTCACCCTTCGGGTTTACCCTTTCCGGAATACGCCTTTACCAATTTTTCTTAAGTGTTAGTCTTCAATTTTTATTATGTTTGCAGCGGAAATACAAAACATAAACCATCAATCACAAATACACCAAAACAGACTTGCAAAAGCCAATTTTATTATCTGGAATAATCAAAATTGCCTCGCTGTTTTTATATAGGTCGAGGGCCTGTTTACATAGAATTTTACACAGAACCGCAACTTGGCCGTCTGCACCATTGGTCGGGTCGTGAGTCACACGACTCGCCCGTCCGTCGTGCACCGTCCGCACGTCGCACCTCCGTTCGGCGCTCCCACCGTGTCCGCAACACCGTGTGGTGCCGTCCTCGACCAACCGTCGCACTTGCCGTCGCACGTTGCCGCAGCGCCGTGCGCTGTTCAACCGTCGCACCCAAGACTCGTTCGGTTTGCCTTCACACTTCGACTACCCGCTCGGCGGGTGCATTCCCGTGCTAACCGCAAGTGTAATTGCTGCGGCTCGCTTGAATAACTCGCCTTGGTGATCGATCTGTTTGTTTATGATTTCGCTCTCCAACTCCGCCATACTTATACGCATTCGTTCCTTTGAAGAGTCGGGTCGCTCGCCACCCGAGCTGACCAGCCCATAACACCGACGCCCCCGTTGAAACGCCGTGTCACGGGTGTGGGGGCGCCCGCCGACCCGAGCCGACCCCCTGGTTGGTGTGAGGGGCGCTCGGCCGACCCGAGCTGACCCCCGGTTGGTCTTTGCGTGCGCCCACGCCCACATAAACGTTCGTCGGTTCGTGTTATTACTTCGCCGCCCTTCGTTCGTGTTCGTCGTGATGCCCTCGTGTGTGGGCGCGCCCGTCGCCGTGGCGCGCGCCCGTTCATCGTTCGCCCACATATTATATTGTTCGTGGGTGTTGGGGGCGCTCGGCCGACCCGAGCCGACCCCACCGTTTGTTGACTTGCCCGCTACGTGTGGCGTCGGTCGCGCGCCCAACGCGCCGACCGACTCACCCATCGGTTCACTTGTCCACGGCGCCCGTCGATATAAACTCCAAACGCCAACGTCTTCATTGACTTGTCGCACATCAACTCGCCCATGACTCGTCTCCCACACTAGCGCGCCCATTACACGCCAACGTGCGACGCGCGCCCGTTATGTCGACGCGCGCCCGTTACGTCGCAACGGCACCCGAGTTCATCAAACGTCCAACCGGCGCGCCCGTCCCACCGACGCGCCTATGAAGTGTCGGGGCGTTACATTCTCCCCCACTTCAAAGCGTTGTCGTCCCTTGACAACATCATCCTTCCGTCGCACACCCTTCACAACTCTGCGTGTGAATATCGTCGCAACTGCTTCCAAAGTGTCGTTGCACGAACTGTCGTTGCATCCATGCGCACGGTATCGTCGCAACTGTCGTCGCAAAGTGTCGATGACTCCAACATCCTCCAAAGGTGTTCATGTCTCCAACTCTGCTATGAAACCATGAAGAGCACCCAGATGTGAACATCTTTGATCCGCTACATGCTTCGGCCATGCCCCAATCTGCGTTAAGTATCCAACCAACTCAACACAACAAGTCTGCCATGTTTCCGGTACAACTCTGCACATTACTAGTCCCCACAACTCGAACTAGTTGGGTAGCTAATCCAACCGTAGCGTCCTCATCATGAGAATGTCCATCCTCATACCCTGCGCTAGTTCTTCCTTCTGCATTATGAACTGCCAAACATCCTGCTATCAAATGCTCCATCTCGCTCCATAACCTGCTCATAAGTTAGAGGTCATCATTGTCTTGAGCAGGAGACAATGAGCCTCATCCTCCATGTTTAGTCTAGAAGGTGGAGGAAGTAGAGGCCGGAGGCTCTCCTTCCTCGTTTATCAATTCCATCCATCTGTCCGGATCTTCCCCTTCCAACTGCAACATGTACGCTTCCCGGTCTTCTCCATGAATTCCTGGGTCTGCATCCTCCTTTGCTTCCATTGTCTCAAGTCTTCTTGTTACGTCCAAAAGACTCTTGGACAATGCCATAATCTCTTGCGCTTGCTCCTGAAGTCTGCCTTCCGTAAGGGCTAACCTTCCTTGGAGTTCAGCATGTCTTTTAGTGTCCTCCACACTCATGGTTGTTATCTTACAATGGGTTGAGCCACCTCCTCCTATGGTTGGTATACCAATAGGACGGTCATTTTGCCCATCATAGATATACAACTTCCTCATGTGAGGAACCACCATCACTTCGAATTCCTTGAAGAATTCCATGCCTAGTACTGCTTCATAATCGTCCATTTTCACAACCATGAAGTCAACATTTGCATGCCAACTCTCTATCTCGATTGGTGTCTTTTCTGCAACTCCAATCACATAATCTGGTGGTGAGTTCACTGCCTTCAACTTAGCTTGGATTGGTTTGAACTTCAACCCAACTTTCCTTGCGGTGTCTTCTCCAATGAAGTTGTGCGTGGCACCACAATCCACCATGGTTAGAAGTGTGCCCTTCGCAATCTTCATGTTCACAAATTCCAAATTGTTTCTCTCCGGATCCCTTCTTGGAATAGCTTCGTAAGCTGCTGCTGCACTTAAGACTTGCATAGTCCCAACTGAAGGTTCCTTCTTTTCTGCTTGCACTGCGGCGGCCAACTTCGGTCTTGAAGGACAATTCTTCACCGTATGTTCCTCATCGCAGATCCAACACCTTAAGGGCTTCTTAGCCTTCGACTTTGCTTGCGCATTGTTAGGTCTAGTAGCTTCCTTCTTTGGTGCATCGCCCTTTTTCTCAAAAGGCTTCTTCTTCTTTTCTCCTCCAGATCCTCCCGATCCTCCAATATCATGCTCAATCAGCTTATCCACTATAGCAAAGGCTTCTTCCAAAGTCTTGGCTTTCTGCCTCTTCACCTCATCTCGAGCCCAAGGTTTCAACCCAATAGTGAAGTTGAACAGCTTGTCACGCTCGGCCATGTCAGGTAGCTCTAGGATAGCGCTCTGATATGCACTTTGATATTGTTGAAGAGTTCCATATTGTTTAATATAATTGATGATAGTCCTTGCGTCCCAGGTTTCATCTTGTGGACTGAAGTAAACCTGCAAAGCATCTTTCAATTCCACCGTTGGAGAGCTCTCAACACGTTGGAGAGTCAAGAGAACTTGATGAGCAAAGCAACAAGTCGTTGGAGAGTCACAAAGAAGCGAAGTCAGCAACACGACTTGGAGGCGAGCTACAACGAGTCAACATCTCGTTGGACGAAGAGCAGCACAGCAAGGGGAGTCGGACGAGTCGGGCCGCAGCAGTACGAGCGCACCGCAGACCACCGAGCGCACCGCAGGTCGGGTCAGGGCGGGCGTCGCTGCACGTCGGGTCGAGTCGGGTCGTCCTGGGCGCCGGGCAACGGCAACGGCCCAGCACGAAAACTGCGATTCCGGGAGCTACGTAGGTCGGATCGAGGTGCCGTAAATTGCAGAAGGTGCGTCTTGGAGAGAGGCATCCAACCATACAGGTTTGGAGCACTTTGGGCACACGGTCTACTCAGAAAACGCTCTGCACTAGAACGGAGCAACGGTTTGAGTGACCCGAGTGACCAGCACTTGGGCAGCACTTCCGACGGTGATCTTCGATGGTTGTATAAGTCTGTTGTATGCTAGTTTGAGTATTGGCAAGTCTTAGAGCTTGGCCAAGAGGCAAATAGCCTGACTGTTGTACTTTTATTTTGATGAAACATAATATCCGGGCAGACTCATTTTAAAAGGGAGTTGCCCCTCCCTTGTATGTATGGGCGTACATGTGGTTTGATATTGGTGTTTATATTTATTTCCGCATAATTGAAAGAAAATTTGCTAATAACTAACGAATGTTGCTTAAGGCGTAGTCTGGGTACTTGAGTATTTCGCAAAAGAAAAAGTACGGCAGTGCCGCACCTGCCTACATAGAGCGGTTGAGAGACACCCACGGTGTAGGGGCGTGACAGATCTGTCACGCCCCCACTCCGTTTTTCCACTTGGGCAGGCCGTGCGGCACCGGCTAAGCGGTCACCCTTCGGGTTTACCCTTTCCGGAATACGCCTTTACCAATTTTTCTTAAGTGTTAGTCTTCACTTTTTATTATGTTTGCAGCGGAAATACAAAACATAAACCATCAATCATCAGTACACAAAACCGATTTGCAAAAGCCAATTTTATTATCCAAAATAATCAAAATTGCCTCGCTGTTTTTATACAGGTCGAGGGCCTGTTTACATGGATTTTTACACAGAAACGCAACCCTGCTGTTTGCACTGTTGGTCGGGTCGTGAGTCACACGACTCGCCCGTCCGTCGTGCACCGTCCGCACGTCGCACCTCCGCTTGGCGCGCCCACCGTGTCCGCAACACCGTGTGGAGCGTCGCACCTCAACTCGTCGTCGCTACCTCCGTCGCACTACGGTTGTCCGCAGCATCGTACGCCGCCCAACCCTTCGCTACGTTCAGCTCGGCTCGTTCATCTTCCGTCGACTACCCGCTCGGCGGGTGCATCCACACTTAGCCGCAAACTGAGTTGCGCTCCTTGGAATGACTCGCACTTGGTCGTCGAACTTCGATGATGATATCGCTCTCCAAACTCCGCCCATATATACGCGCCGTTCCTTTGAAGAGTCGGGTCGCTCGCCACCCGAGCCGACCCGCCCATAACACTGACGCCCTTGTTGAATCGTCGTGTCACGGGTGAGGGGCGCCCGCCGACCCGAGCCGACCCCCCGGTTGGTGTGAGGGGCGCTCGGCCAACCCGAGCCGACCCCCGGTTGGTCTTTGCGTGCGCCCACGCCCACATAAACTTTCGTCGGTCCGTGTTATTACTTCGCTGCCCTTCTCGTGTCGTGGTCGTGACGCCCTCGTGTGTGGGCGCGCCCGTCGCCGTGGCGCGCGCCCGTTCATCGTTCGCCCACATATCATATTGTTCGTGGGTGTTGGGGGCGCTCGGCCGACCCGAGCCGACCCCACCGTTCGTTGACTCGCCCGCTACGTGTGGCGTCGGTCGCGCGCCCAACGCGCCGACCGACTCACCTTTCGGTTTACTCATCCACGGCGCCCGTCGGTATAAACTCAAACGCCAACGCCTTCGTTGACTCGTCGCACATCCAACTCGCCCATGACTCGTCTCCCACATAGCGCGCCCGTTACACGCCAACGTGCGACGCGCGCCCGTTATGTCGACACGCGCCCGTTGCGTTGCAACGGCGCCCAAGCTCACCAAACGCTCACCGGCGCGCCCGTTTCACCGAACGCGCTCACGAAGTGCCGGGGCGTTACATTCTCCCCCACTTCAAAGCGTTGTCGTCCCTTGACAACATCATCCTTCCGTCGCACGCCCGTCACAACTCCATGTGTGAATATCGTCGCAACTCCTTCCAAAGTGTCGTTGCACGAACTGTCGTTACACCCATGTGCACGATATCGTCGCAACTGTCGTCGCAAAGTGTTGATGACTCCAACATCCTCCAAAGGTGTTCATGTCTCCAACTCTGCTATGAAACCATGAAGAGCACCCAGATGTGAACATCTTTGATCTGCTACATGCTTCGGCCATGCCCCCCCATTCTGCATCCGGTATCCGACCAACTCAACATAACAAATCTGTTATGTATCTGGCACAACTCTTCACATTACGCGTCCTCACAACTCGAACTAGTTGGGTAGCTAATCCAACCGTAGCGTCCTCATTATGAGAATGTCCATCCTCATACCATGCGTTAGTTCTTCCTTCTGCATTAAGGCTGCCAAACATCCTGCTATCAAATGCTCCATCTCGCTCCATAATCTGCTCATAAGTTAGAGGGCATCATTGTCTTGAGCAGGAGACAATGAGCCTCATCCTCCATGTATAGTCTAGAGGGTGGAGGAAGTAGGAGCCGGAGGCTCTCCTTCCTCATTTATCAATTCCAGCCATCTGTCTGGATCTTCCTCTTCCAACTGCAACATGTACGCTCCCCGGTCTTCTCCATGAATTCCTGGGCCTGCATCCTCCTTTGCTTCCATTGTCTCAAGTCTTCTTGTTACATCCAAAAGACTCTTGGACAATGCCATAATTTCCTGCGCTTGCTCCTGAAGTCTGCCTTCCGTAATGGCTAACCTTCCTTGGAGTTCATCATATCGTTTAGTATCCTCCACACTCATCGCTGTTATCTTACAATGGTTCGAACCTCCTCCTCCTATGGTTGGTATACCAATAGGACGGTCATTCTGCCCATCATAGATATACAACTTCCTCATGTGAGGAACCACCATCACTTCGAATTCTTTGAAGAATTCCATGCCTAGAACTGCTTCATAGTCATCCATCTTCACAACCATGAAGTCAACATTCGCATGCCAACTCTCTATCTCGATTGGTGTCTTTTCTGCAACCCCAACCACATAATCTGGTGGTGAGTTCACTGCCTTCAACTTAGCTTGGATTGGTTTGAACTTCAACCCAACTTTCCTTGCGGTGTCCTCTCCAATAAAGTTATGCGTAGCACCACAATCCACCATGGTAAGAAGTGTGCCCTTCGCAATCTTAAAGTTCGACAAATCTCCACTGTTTCTTTCCTGTCCCTTCTTTGGAATAGCTTCTGCAGCCGTCGCTGCACTTAAGACTCGTATAGTCCCAACTCGAAGGTTCCTTCTTTGCTTCGCACCGCGGCGGCCAACTTCGTCTTGAAGGGACAATTCTTCACCGTATGTTCCTCATCGCAGATCCAACACCTTAAGGGCTTCTTAGCCTTCGACTTTGCTTGCGCATTGTTAGGTCTAGTAGCTTCCTTCTTTGGTGCATCGCCCTTTTTCTCAAAAGGCTTCTTCTTCTTTTCTCCTCTAGATCCTCCCGATCCTCCAATATCATGCTCAATCAACTTATCCACTATAGCAAAGGCTTCTTCCAAAGTCTTGGCTTTCTGCCTCTTCACTTCATCTCGAGCCCAAGGTTTCAACCCAATAGTGAAGTTGAACAGCTTGTCACGCTCGGCCATGTCAGGTAGCTCTAGGATAGCGCTCTGATATGCACTTTGATATTGTTGAAGAGTTCCATCTTGTTTAATATACTTGATGATAGTCCTTGCGTCCCAGGTTTCATCTTGTGGACTGAAGTAAACCTGCAAAGCATCTTTCAACTCCGGCCAAGTTGTGATGTCAGATATGACACCTTGTGCAATCTGATCAAGTCTCCTTCTCCACCACATCTTAGCATCTCCTGTAAGGAATTGGGCCACAATCTTCACCTTGACATCTTCATCATGGATGTTCAATCGGTCCAAGTATTGTTCCATATCCCACAAGAAGTTTCCAAGTGTCTTTGAGTTCCTTGCTCCATCATATGAATCTGGTTCCTTTGCCTTAATAGGGACAGATCCCCCGGATGACCCTTGTCCCATGGCTCTTTTCACCAAGACCACTTCGCTTTCCACATCCTTGATCCTTGTAAGAGCTTCGGAAAGCTCATCCACAAGTCTATCATAGGATCGGTCTTTTTCTTCCATCTTCTTCATCACTTCACCAAGCTGCCATTCCGTGTACACAGAACGTGTAGTCACCGTGTCTAGCTCGGCCTTCCATGTTGCTACTTCGGTTTCCAACCTCATGTTCTTTTCTCGAAGTCCTTCAATTTCTTCATAAAGACTCATGAGTTCCCTTTCACGCTTCTCCATGTTCTCCATGAGCTTCCCAAACAAGTCTTCTTGGGATTGTACTTGGGTGCCCTCAATGACTTGAGGCATCTCCACGTTATCCTCCATTTGCCTTGCTTGAGATCTCGTCCAGACCATAAATCAAGGTAGAGTCAGCTTCAACACCAACTGCAATCTGCAACTGTGTTCCTGCTTCAGCAAAAAGCTCCCTGCGGAGGGATCCGATACCCTTTGTCTTGCAATCCGTATCACCCGATACGGATTTGAGCCCAAGTTCGCCCCAAGTCATATCCTTTGTGTTGCCGCCATTGTCACTCCTAAGAGCC